>BQNB010000626.1:19441-36434 GCA_026074375.1 Tanacetum coccineum | reverse complement strand
GATTTTCAGCAATAGTTTGCATATTGATTAACTTTTCAAGGATAGACATATAACTAGGCACCTCGCATAGGAAATGTGTTTGATTTATAAAATTCACTCAAGCCACTCAAATAGGGTTAATATTTTTTTTTTTGTGAAGACACTCAATTTGCACAGACATAATCTAGACATCTACCATAGGCTTGTATGAGACACATAAACATGTTTGTTGTGGCGTGAGCACCTAGACAAAAATCTTAAAAAGGTAAAACGTGACAGTGATGAGGGTGAATAGCATATACTGATCTCGTGTGCCGAACTTAAGCCTTTTTTTTATCTATATTTATTTATTTATTTATTTTTATATTTTTTACCAAATACTTAGGCTTGGCACAGAACTTCTTTCTCTCAACTTTGACTTTTTCACTTAGATACTTGAGCAACTTAGCACTAAAAGGGAGTGCTTGCAGGTACAGAAGCTATATGGGATTTATTTTACCTCTTATCATATGATTTTGTCTATAAATTAACCTCACTGCAGTTAGTAAATGATGATCAAGCACAAGTTCTAGATCTACTAAATTACCAGCTCTCTCAAATATAATTTTCAACCAATACCATTGCTCTAGAAAAGGCGACAAAACCACATATACACATCAATAACGATGGAATAGATACACATGATTGCTCAAGACTTAACTCGAACAAGATAAAGGCATCAATTATCTTAGGTACCAAAGGTGGGTACCCGAATATATTCTAAGTCTTATAATTCTCACAATTTAGTGGACTGGGTTGTGCTAACTATAATGTCAATCCGGTTAGATTTGCCTTACTAAGAGTTTACATTTTTATTTTGAAAGCATATATATACGATGTATATATATATATATATGTATATATATATATATATATATATATTAAGATTTTTGTTAAAATATAAAAAATTAGTAGGGCAAACATGGAGGGATATGATTAATTTTTCCTATTTGGCTCCCCTCCACACTTAAGTTAAACATTGCCCTCAATATGATAACTGATAATAAAGATAAAATAGGGAAAATTAAGGGAAACGGTACTTCTCGGGGCAAAGAGATATATAGCTGCGAGAGAGCTATCCTTGAGCATACTTCATAATTTTCCATATTTGACTTATATTACCTGCATAAAAGTAAACACACAAAAGCACACAAAAAGAAAATATTTTTGTTGGTTTTTTTTTAGAAAATAAATAAAGGGTATGAGTGGAAGAATGGAGGAGGGACTCCTCTACACTTAAGTAAAGCATGGGTTGCCTCCCGATAAGCGCTTAATTTTTAAGAGAGTCGTTAGCTAGACTCGTACTTTAGGGGTTCATTCTTTCAGAAAGAAGGGAGTGACTGCTTCTCTTTGGTCATTATATTCTTCTTCTTCATGGTATAACTTAAGTCGATGGCCGTTAACAATAAACGTTTTTCTATCTTTTCCATATAGTTCAACATATCCGGATGGATACTGGTGTTTCACTACGTATGGTCCTAGCCAGCGAGATATAAGTTTTGGTTGTTTGAATTTATACTTTGAGTGAAAAAGAAAAACCTTGTTTTCATGTTTGAATTCTTTTCTCATTCTTAGTTTTCTATCATGCCAGACTTTGGTTCTTGCCTTGTATAGACGAGAGTTTTCATAGGCTTGGTGTCTAAGTTTGTCTAATTCGTATAACTGAAACATTCGTTTTTCACCAGCAGAAATGAGATCTGGGTTGCAAATCTTAAGTGCCCAGTATGCACGGTGTTCGATTTCAAATGGTAGATGGCAGTTTTTTCCATATATTAGTTTGTAGGGTGTGGTACCGGTAGGTGTTTTGCAGGCAGTGTAAAAAGCCCACAGAGAGTCATCAAGTTTTCTTGACCAAATAGCAGGATTGTCTTTAACAGTCTTTTCAAGAATTCTTTTAAGAGCTCTGTTTGTGTTTTTAACTTGACCACTTGTTTGAGGGTGGTATGATGTAGAGAAACAGTGACTAACTCCATATCTCTTCATAGTCTTTTCCATTATCTTGTTACAGAAGTGAGTACCTCGGTCGCTGATTAGAGCTTTGGGCATTCTGAAACGGCAGAATAGTTTCTTCAAAAAAGTGATAACCACTCGGGCATCATTGGTTAGTAAAGCTTGAGCTTCGACCCATTTAGATACGTAATCGACATCGACAAGAATGTATTCAAACTTATGTGATTTTGGGAATGGTCCCATAAAGTCAATACCCCATACATCGAAAATTTCACATACTTGAATGTTAGTTAAGGGCATCTCATCACCTTTTGATATATTTCTCGTGTTTTGGCATGCTTCGCAAAGGCGAACTAGAGTATGAGCTTCTTTATGATTTTTGTCCAGTAAAATCTTAAATCTAGACCCTTTTTAGCGGTTGCGTTTGGTCCATAATGTTCACCGGCTGGTCCGTGGTGACATTGATCTAAAATGGTATGAGTTTCTGGTCCATAGACACATCCTCTGATCATACCGTCATAACATACTTTGAAAAGATAGAGTTCCTCCCAAAAGTAGCGTTTGAGGTCAGAGAAGAATTTATTCTTTTGTTGGTACGTCATCCCTTTTGGTATAATATCACCCACCAAATAGTTTGCAAAGTCTGCAAATCATGGTTCATCTCTAGTGTTAATTTCCATAAGGGTTTCTCCAGGAAAGTTATCGTCAACTTCACTGTCATCACTTGTCTCGTCATTGTCAATCCGAGATAAGTGGTCGGCAGCAACATTTTCTGTACCTTTTTTATCTTTGATTTCTATATCGAATTCTTGTAGGAGTAGAATCCATCGAATAAGACGGGGTTTTGCGTCTTGTTTTTTAAACAGATGTTTAAGAGCTGAGTGATCAGTGTGAACAATAGTTTTTGATAGTATAAGATAGGATCTAAATTTGTCGAATGCAAAAACTACAGCCATAAGTTCTTTCTCGGTTATGGTGTATTTTTGTTGAGCTGGGTTGAGAGTTTTGCTTGCGAAATAGATTGGGTGAAAGTTTTTACCATCTTTTTGACCTAAGACAGCTCCAACTGCGAAATCACTTGCATCACACATAAGTTCAAACGGAAGATTCCAGTTTGGGCTTACGATCACAGGAGCACATGTGAGTTTCTCTTTTAATAATTCGAATGCTTTTCGACATTCATCATCGAATTTGAATGGAGTATCTTTTTCAAGCAGCTTAGTTAGAGGTCGGGCAATTTTCGAGAAATCTTTTATGAATCGTCGGTAAAAACCGACATGTCCTAGAAAGCTTCTAACACCTTTGATATTGGTAGAGGGTGGAAGTTTTGAGATTACGTCAATTTTTGCTTTGTCGACTTCAAGTCCTGCGCCAGACACCTTGTGTCCAAGCATAATTCCTTCTTTGACCATGAAGTTTATTTTTTACCAATTAAGGACAAGATGAGCATCTTTGAAATCAGTGCATTTTATCGGAGCTTACTTTATTTAGTTGACTAAACCAATATATGTCACTCAAATGATCCAAGTTACTTAGTTGTATCAAAAGCTTATTTTGTTTATCAATTTTCGACAGTGGATTTCTCGACACTGATAATAAGATAATAGACAAATCTTTTTTAATCCATATAGGATATTTAACGGGTCTTTTGACCTTATACTGTTAGGATTATATTATCTTACAGTTGATAAGCAAAACGATAAGATAGATATAATATGTTGCAACATAAGCTTTGATATTACAATGAGATCCGATCATACCATACACTTATTCATTTATCATAACTTCTTCGAGTAAATCATGGGAGAATGTAGCCTCTCTATGGCTATGTAGTTCATAACATAACTTGATTTAACAAGACACTTCATTATTCTAATAAACTAAGATGATATTCTTCTTCGATCTTGGTTGTTTGATCTTGAATCTACAAAAGGTGTGGTGTTTATGCTTAGGAAAAGGTTGGGAAGGTTTAGAACATCATAAGGGAGAAAGGATTGTGTGTGAGATGAGAGAAGTGTTTAAGAATGAGATGATGAAATGTGTGAGAATTTTGGCTCTATTTATAGGTTGAATTTAGGGTAAAAGTGTGGCGCACAAAAATAAATATGCGGCTCACAAGGTGTGTCTACATGCACAAGTTATTAAAAGGGCTCAATTTATTTTCTTAGCTAGAGGGAAAGTGCGGCGTCATAATCTTTAAAGTGCGGGCTATAATTAGGGAGTTAATGCATAATTTTGACTGAGCCTTTAATTCTTTTGACTTTGAGGAGAAGTGCGGCGCATATTAGGTAAGTGCGGCGCACAATTGCACTTTTCAGCTAGAGACTTTTATCTTTTCTTGTATCTTAATTTCCGAAGTGTATAAGTTCTTGATCTTTGCTTTGTTTGAGCTCTAGATGTCTTCAAGTGAACCTGAAAGTATTTCATTCTATTAAGTATTGAAAGTTCAAGAGAAATGATAAAATATATATAAATAACGCCATCGAAAACATGTATAATTTATGCGTTATCAGTTCCTCCAAACAACTTAGGTCTTGATTTTAATAGTAAGCCAGTCAATGAGACCTCATATAGGGGAATGATTGGGTCATTGATGTACTTAACTGCAACAAGGCCTGATATCCAATTCTCCACAGTCTTATGTGCAAGATACCAGTCCAATCCAAAGGAATCACATCCAACTGCTGTAAAAAGAATCCTCAGGTACCTAAAAGGTACTCCTACCCTTGGTTTGTATTATCCAAAATGTTCAGGCTTTGATCTAAAAGGATACTCAGACTCAGACTATGCTGGTTGTAATATAAACAAAAAAAGTACCCCAGGTGCCTTTCAAATACTTGGTGGAAAACTAGTTTGTTAGAGTGCTAAGAAACAATAATCAATAGCTATGTCCTCAGCTGAGGCTGAATATGTTGCTGCTGCTAGGTGTTGTGCAAGTATCCTATGGATGAAAAGTCAACTCAGTGACTATGACATCCATTGCAAGATGGTACCTATCTTTTGTGACAACACCAGTTCCATTGCAATATCCAAGAATCCAGTACTTAACTCAAGAACCAAGTACATTGATATAAGATATTATTTCATCAGGGATCACATCCCCAAAGGAGATATTAAAGTACACTACATCCCCACTGAATATCAGCTAGCTGATATCTTTACCAAACCTTTGGATGAACCTACTTTCATAAGACTGAAAGAAAAATTAGGCATGTTGAACATTGATTGATTAGTCTCCCTTATCAAACATGTTCAGCGTGGTGTATATTCTTTTCTCCCTGAAACCATCTCCCTGAAACATATATGAATCCCATGACACTTAGGGACACATTAAATGAAGTAACTAAATGCTCCAAGTCTTTAGTTACTTAATGTCCTAGGTTGGTGACTGAACACATTAAATAAGGAACAAATATTCCTTATCTAACTGTCATCTAACAGTCATGGGCCCCCACTTCTCCAAATCCCACTCAAATAACCCACTATGCATTTAATGCTCACTCCCACAAACATGATCCCTTCCCAAAATGTCTAATCAAACGACATTTAACTGTTATTCAAACGTCATGCCTGCAAAAGTGCATGACAATGAAATGGCACAACAGTAGCCGTAAAAAATAGGATCATGGAAATAGTGGGTAACAACATTAAATGTATTACCAAACCATTTTTAACTTTTTCTTAAAATGAAAATTTTAAAAATATTCAAACATTTCACATTCACCTATAAATACCCCAACAAAGAAAAATACACACACAATTTTTTACAAAAGCAAGAAAACTCTACAAAAATTTGCTCTAAAAGCCAAAAGTGTGTGTTCTTCAAATTTTTCTAAGTAAAATTTTTTCATCAAACCATTTTTCTTGATCAAAGTTGTATGCCTAAGATATCCATCTTAGCATCTATACAGCCTTGATAACATATCACTTATTTCACGACAGCGATCAAAGTCAGACTCGAATTATGACCATCTAGTAAGTGATATATTGCCATTATCATTTTTGTTTCAAAACTATCAAAAATGGCAGCAAACCAAGCAATTGAGTGTGCCCATCAATGTGGTGAATTAACTGTGAAATCCCTAACCTTTCGCAACAACAATGTTGTTGGTGTTTTTAGATATCCTAAAACCGCCCCAGCCTATCATGAAATTTGCAAATATCTTATGAATTATCCTTTGGCTGAGGATTTTACAAAGATACCCTTAGTGGCATACCAAAACCTCCCTAGGGAGTTCTGGTGCACTGCTATTGCCACTTACCCAAACCTACCTACTGATGACTCTGAGGTTCTTCCTCTTAAAGAGTATAAAATCAAGTTCTCAATGATGAATGACATAAAGCCATTGGCCCTTAACTATAAGACCTTTATTGAATCCACTAGACTTGATTATGCTAAAGGTACCTATGTGTCTCATCCCTCTCCTAAGGCTGTAAAGGCTGAACTAGCCAAAATTGTTAAAAACCCATATCTATGGATAGGGCACCTGTCTTAAAAACTACCTTTCCTGTGGCTTGGAGGATTCTGTTCACATTTGTTGTTCAGGTTCTCGACGGGAACTACTCCTCAATTGAGCAAGTGAATTCAATTAAGCATCTCTTTGCCTGTTGTCTCCTCATAGGGACAAAGGTAGACATAGGAGAGATCATTTACAGTGATCTCGTAACCAGGCTTATAAATAAGTCTAGGCAAAGATATGTATCTTGTCCTAGATTTATCTCGTGTGCCCTTGCAGTGTTACTAGGACCTGATTACACTCAGGATGAAAGCTTTGGGAGTTCTCCCACCATCCTGAGTAACTCAAATTTTTCAAAGGACCCATCCATAGTCACTCTAATTGAATTGACAACCTTTATAGTTGCTGTAAACAAACGTGAACACGCAGTAAACCCACTTCCTTTTTCTATAAAGAAGAAGAAAGGTAAGTCTTAGACTGTGACTCCAACCTTACCCCAGTCACAGGGCCCTGAGGCTCCAAGGCCACTACCTCAAAAGAGGAAGAAACCTAAGTCCAAAAAGACACCCAGTGAGACCAGGGTAGCACCATCCCCAAGCCAACAAAGGATTCTGAGCAATCCTACTTAGTCTCCTTGGGCACCGTACCTAATCCCTAAGATCCAGAGAGAAACATACAACTCACTGGTATGAGATTGCCTTCCACACTCGATCAGGGCACTCGTAAATCACTAACTTTGTCTGAGGGTACAACTACTGATCCTAAATACACATGAAGAAATGTTCAGTCCGCTGATAAGGGATTGCCTTCCACAGCTTCTAATAAAGGCACGGCTAAAACTATGCCGTGTCCTGAAGGGCCACTTAGGGACAAAGACTTAGAGGGAAATAAACCACCCGATGATATGGAACCAATCAACCCTACTGTTATTGATCCTTTAGGGACTGGTGTTGAGTACCAGGTGGATGAAACCCAATCCACTAGACTGAGGTTCCAGACCCTAACTAAAAATAAAGGCAAGACTTCTTCTGGAGTAGAGTCGGATCCTAAAACCGTACAACTAACCACCTTTGTAGATATCCAAGCTTATTTACTCTTTGAGGATGAACTAGCTTAAGAGAGTGATAAAGAGGAAGTATTTGCTGTTGGAGATGATATGGAAGAAGATACTCAAGCTGATGAAGAAGAACATAAGTCTCCATCCCTAAACAAAGACAAGCCTGAACCATCTCATTCTCCAGAAACTCAAGTATCAAACTCTGACTCTTCAAGACCTGACCTTAAGAGATTTAACAATACTCTTCCACTTACTGAAAGGCAGCTGGTCAAGTATCTAAGGAAGGTCTTTAAAGTTCTTTTTCACCGAATCAATGAAGAACAATGCGTACAACATGAAGAAGCTGTTGTCTCCTATGCTAACCTCAGGGCCACTATTGAAGGGTACTATGAAGAGAATGTTGATCATAGGAAACAGACTGATAAACTTGTTCAAGCAACCATGGATTCTTTTGACAAGACTGCCACTGACAGGGTTAATCTTCTAAATGCTTTGAATGGAGTCACTGATACTCTTAAAGCTGTTCAGGATGCTGTCAAGGATGATCCTACTCTTAACAAGAAGGTTATTGAAGCTACTAAGGCCAACATAAAGAATTCATTTGCTCTTACTGGACTGCTCAGCCTTGTCAAAAACTTTGATTTTCAAGGATTGAAATCCTTAGTTGAATCTCTTTAAATTGTTGCTCTCAGAAAAGATTAACACTTAGCTTCATGGGCCAAGTCATCAAATTCCCTGGCTTGGAACCTTGGCACTAGGATGATAGCCATTGAAAGTTCTCAGGCTGAAATTAGATCTGAAATCTCCCCTCTCAAGCAAGACACTTCAGAGATAAAGTCCATGATGATAGAGATTTTTTAGGCATTCAAAGGTCAGTCTTCAGCCTCCTTAAATGTGTACCACCAACAACACTTGCTATCACTGAATTGCCAAATGTGTACCACCAACAAGAAAAGTTTCATTAACTGAATCCTCATCAGAACCTCACCTCATTGATCCCATCCTTGAAATCCCTGTTCCTCAAAGAGAAGGAAAGGCCATTACCATGATGATCAACCTAAAGTTTAAACAAAGCTTGTGCCTGCATCAAAAGAAATGCGTCCTGATCCTGATGCTCCAATACTTGTTCCTTATGAAATAAATGGAAAATTTTTCCAACTTACTGAGGAGCAAATACAAGCCCATATGGACAAAGAGGAATAGATCAAGAAGGCTGCTGAAGAAGCTAAAATGTTTGAAATGACAAAGACTGAAGTGATCAAGGTTGTTCAGGAAGAGGCTGAAAAGATCAGACTTGATCCTAAGACAATTATAAGTGCAAAAGCAGGTGAGAAATTCAAGAAAGCTCAAGATGCTGAACATCAATTCCTTAAAATAGAACATTCTCAGAAAGCCAAGAGAGAAATGAAGCTCAAGAAGAAAAGGTTTGAGTAGTACATGTGGACTACATCAAGCAGACTCAAACCAGAACCAATTACTGATGTCAAATTTCACCCCAATACAAAACTTACAGTACTCACTGTTTATAGAGCAAATGATAGAAGAAATTTTCAAGTGCATAATCCCTTTAAATTTGCAGATTTTGGAGTCACTGAGCTTGATGAACTGGGGCCAATCATTCAGAAGAAAAAGAAAACCATTGTTAAAGATCTGATGACATCCTTGGGTAAAAGATATGAAAGACTAAAGAAAATCCCTGAAGAACTTAGGATTCAGTCTGCCCTCCCTGCTCTTGTCCTTGAACAAGCTCCATCTGAATCCTTAGGGAGAAAGAGGAAGCACATGGTACTGGAACCTGAAATTAAGGTACCTGGGTTGGAATGCAATAGAAGTCTCCCTAAAGGTGTTCCATTTGAAAACAATATGGTCATTGAAGAACCTGAGTATGTGATCTTCTTCACTGATGTGCTTGGTGATCAAGCCTTCCAAAGATGGAATGATATTCACAAAGTTAGAGTCGATTCTCTTGTGTCATACCTAATAATAGCCTCAATGATAAAGACCCAAGAAAATGCCAGTTTCTCCCTGAAGCTAAGAAAGTTGATTGCTAAACACCCTGACCAAGAGAAGTTAAAATCAAAGAGAGTGAAGCTAGAAGCATTGGGATACAAGTTAGACTAAGCCTTGTAATGTTGTTTATCTTTTGTAATAGATTGATAGGAAATGTAATCCTTGATCAATGAAGTACTTTTTAGTTACAAGTATCCCTTATAAACTTTCTAGACTAAGTGTGAGAAGAAGCTATGTCTACTCACTCACACTGAAAAACACTTAGGCTATATTTATATCCAAATAGGGGGAGATTATTGGGCCAATTCAGTGCCTAATGATTTTTCACTTAGGATTTGAATAGAAAATATCCTAAGTATTAATAACCTTTAACATTTCAAGGTCATTGAGTGAACAGTCACTTAGTGAGTTACCTTCAGGATGCTTAGCCTAAGTCTATAAGAAAGACTCTAGCATTCAGTGAGGCGGTACTCAATGAATGAAGCCTGGGCCAAAGAAGAAGGTATTGGGTTCATTGAGTTATGGCAATAGACTCACTAAACCTTATACGATCTCTAACAACTAAAAGACCTTAAAGACAAGAGACTAAAGAATAGCCAGGATAGTTTGAAACAGATAAGTCCAAGCTTTTATCTGCCTAAAGTCAAACCATCCTGAATAGGGTATGAAGACAAGGTCAGTGTTAGTAATGACCTTAGAAAGTGTTGTTGTCCCATACTTAGAACAGAAATGTAATAAAGACAAAGCTGTATGTTGTGTACTAGCCTATCAGAATTGGGACACACACTTATAACCCATGTGGGTATGACCCTACCTAGGTAGTATATATATAGAACTCTTGTAAAGGAGTAGGTATAAGTTTGTGCATTTAGAGTCGTAACTTTCATAAACACATACTCCTCTAAATCTACTAAGTCAGTAGTTAACATTGCATAACACTTTAGGTTTATGCAAAGTTATTAGTGAGGATATCACACACACACACACATTGTCATTCAATCCCCATTGTAGTTCCGCATACAATGGGGTGTAATTCTTAATAAAAAGAGTTAAATGTTGAAAAGTTATTTTTATGTCTTTTACTTATTAGTTATCTTTACATATACAAAACCTTTTCAAAGAACAAATACTTTACTTTATTTACTAGCCATGAGTTAGTTAATAATAACTTTATAGTTATTGTTCACTAACTAAGAGGGAACAACAAGTGGTATCAGAGCAGAAGGTTTATAAAACTTTTTTAACACTAATTTACTTTAAGTTATTAAAACCTAGATTCTAAAATGGTTGTAGTAAATAATGTACCCTAGCTAGTTAAGAAAAAGGGAGGTAGCTATGCTGATATTGCTCCCAAACAAGAGCCGGGAAAATTAATAAGTGGAAAAAAGCAATGCTTTGCTACTTAGCGAGAATGGAACCCTACTACTTAAAATGTATTAAGGATGGTCCATTTCAGCCAAAAACAGCTGAAGGTGATGATAAGCCTGAGTCCCAATAGACCCCAGATGAGAGGAGGGTGGTCTTTCAAGACCAACGCCTTAAAAGCATCATTATGTCATGTCTACCAAATGACATAATAGAGTCAGTAATTAGCTGTGAAATAGCTAAAGAAACATAGACTGACTTGGTTCACAGCTTTGATGGTCCCTTAGATACTAAGGAAAACAGGATTATGGATCTAAAACTTAAGTATCAAACTTTAAGGTCTAAACCCACTAAAAGCCTCTCATAGGCCTACACCCGCTATAAGACCTTGCTCAATAAGCTTGCCAATGATGGTGTTAACATCTCTAAACATTAAATCAATGTTGGTTTCGTAAATAATCTCCTTGAGAAGTGGTTAACCTTCTCTCAGGGACTAAGGAATGCTAATCATACTCAGATTCTTGACCTAGGGGATATCTATGAAAGGTTTGTCTATGAGGACAACCTAATCCAAAGAAGGTATTCTGACACCAAAAGGCCCTTATAACTACTCCCTCAAGCATTGCTATTTCTACTACCTTCTTTTCTAACAATGTTATACAGGATTTCCAAGAAAATTCTAATGATGAGGTAGATGAAAGGTCTAGTGAGGAGTATCTCAGAGACTTAGATATTGAGTTTCATGAAAGAGCCCTTTTGACAATTTAAAAACGTTTTATAAAAAGAAGAAATAAAATTTCTAGTCAAAAAGCAAATAAGAACACTAAATGTTACAAATGTGGCGAAAAGGTCATTTTGCAAAAGACTACTTTTCTAAAATGTCTGAACCTTCTTACAAATCACTAGTGACTGGTTATCCCTTAGTGTCAAAAGGCTTTCAACCCAAGTTTACTCTAAAACTTATTCAATCTTCTCAAAACTCAATTAGTCAGGCTAACCTAAAAATTCAGAAAGACTACAAGGCTGAATATAAGAAAATGAAATCTAAACTTGCACTACTTGAGGCAAATCCCTCTACGTCTCAGACTCGAAAGACCTTCCAACCAAAGAATAAAGGTTTTGTTGCTGAAACCTTTAATTGGGATGAGAAAGAGGTCTCAGATGATGAAGAAGTAAACTGATGGCTCTAGCTGATGACGAGCTCACTGTTGGAAAGAATCATGCTCGCAATGGCGAATGGATTGACATCACCATGAGAAAGGTAAATATTCTTCTTTCTATGGATGAAGATGCCGATTGGCAAAATTACCTGAAATATATCAACATTGATCTCAAATTCGTTAAAGAGCAAAGATTTAACTTACTTTCAAAGTATAACAAAATTGTTTTTGAATTAAACAAGTGTAGAGATGAACTATTAGTCCTAAAACAAGCTAAGATTGATGTTGTCACTTTTCAAATTCAAAACACTAAACTTACTAAGTTAAATCATGCTCTTCAAGAACAACCCAAAGAGGAGAAAAAAATCAATGAAAAATGGATAACTAGCTCAAAAAAGGTTAGTCAATGCACTAGTGCACAAATCCCTCACCAAAAGAAGAAAGTTCCTAGTGGTGAATTGTTCACTGAATCATCATCAAAAATGAATGAAATTGAAAATCTTTTCGTTCCTACTTCTATAGGTTATGACCAAGAAATAGCCCCAAAATCTAAAGATTGGGTTGAGCGACTCAATCCTGACAGCAAACTTCCAAACTTTAACACTGGAAGAGTTCTAGTCCCTGAAAGTCAAGATGTTAATGAGTCTCTTGAACCCACTGACACATCAATTACCCCTGAATCATCTAAAGATTCTGAAGCAGAATCCCGCATTCCTCTACCTCCCCTAAAAAATCTTCAAGGAGCTTCACCAAGCTCAGAGGTAATGCCATTGACCTTTCAAACCCACTCTCAAAAAGAGAGATCAGGCTTAGGCAGAATGAAACATACAAAGCCTAAAATACAGGATTCTTTAAACAAGAGTGTTTTAAGAACTGTCATTATTAGTGAAACTGAGCCAACCACACCTTCAGTTCCTACTAAAGTCAAAGACACTAAACAATAATCAAAGATAAATAAATTAACTAAACTTGTTTAGATGTTAATTGATGAAAAGGTCAATTCCACCTAAAAGACTCAAGAATAAAATTCACAGATTCAACAGACTGAGTTATCTAAGTCAGTTGACTCATCAAAAATAAGTCAAGATTCTAAACCTAAAGTTCAGAATACTGGCTCATCAAAGTCACTCAGGCCTAAGCGTATTCAAAGACCACAACTTAAGTATGAACTCTGTCACTATACTAATCACTCAACTGATGATTGCTATAGGATTCTCTACTTCCTGATATGCAAAAGGGATTATCATAGGACCTCATATCATGACATGAATAATGCTTCCCTAAAAAGGAGTGAGAACTACAAGGCTCAGCCTTATCAGTATGCATCTCCTTCTAAGCAAATCCTGAAAGCAAAGGCAAAGCCTTTCCCACTATGTACACACTATGGTTTCAATAATCACAGACCTAATGATTGTAGAAACTACCCTGAATGTGAAATCTATGGAAGTTATGATCACTTTACCTGAGGACACAATCATGTCATTCATATTAGAGGATGAGTACTAGGTGAGTCCTCTCAGTCTAGTGAGTCTTCAATTAGTGTAAAGTGTAATACATGTGGAAGCAATGTACACTCCACCACTAACCACAATAAGTTTGATCACTTCAAAAGAGGTGAGAAAATTCAAGCTACAAAGGTTAGGGAGCCCACCAAAAAGTAGGTTCACAAAAAAAACTAACCCAAGTTTATCATTTGTGCAGAGACACATCAGGGAGCCCATTTGGTACCTGGACTATGGATGCTCAAGGAGTATGATTGGTGTCAAGAGTTATCTGCACAAATATGTAGAGCAACCAGGTCCTAAGGTAGTGTTTGGTGATAACTCACATATTATTACTGAGGGATATGGTTCAATAAAATGTGGGGGTATTATTTTTACAAAAGTTTCCTTTGTAAATGGTGAAGTATACATGATATCATAACACAAGCATGGATGATTGGGTTGGCAAATTATCTAGAGAGAGAAAGTGAGGTTTCTAGTGAGAGAAAAACCAAATGAAATCTTTGTGATAAAATGAACAACTAACCCCTTCCCATGGCTAGAAAGGGGTTTATATACATGAGTGTTTATGCCCTAATGGGCTTGAGTATGTGCTTACAAGTGGGCTAAAGGCCCGACCCAATACTATTAGTCATACGCTTACAATTAGACAACGAGCTATGCTATTCTAGATTGTACACGAGGTGACCGAGTCTTTTTCATAATCCTAACAATCTCCCCCTAAGGGAGGTCACCCTAGAAAATGCATTATGAATTCTAGCATTCTACTTCATTGACCTTCTGTCTGTAGCTCGAAGTCTATGATTCTTCAATCTTTGATGTCATTGTACATTATGTAGTGAAATTTGAGATTTATCCCTTAGGCTTGTGCGATCTTTGAGCTTTCTTTGAGATCATCATCCATCTTAAATCTCTTGATCATCCTTGTTGGGTAGCATTACCTTCATGTGATGTTGTAACTTTCAGAACGGCATGCTCATACTTTTCTTGATCATGACATTACTTATCAGAGTAGCGGAAGCTGTGTTATAGGTCTTTTGGTTGTCATGGTGTCTTTGATTGAACACATTAAGTGTGAACATGGGGCTGTGAATTGACTCTACTGGAACGAGGTATCTCCATTTCCACCATAACTTGATCCTGTAATAAAACAGTTAACAATAAAGTGTGTGGACAAATTTGGCTTTGTCATTCGCCCGAGTCTGGTTGGATTAACCTCTGGACCTGTGAGGACCGACCTGTGATCAGGTAGATTCATCTTAAGAAGAATCTCCTTGACAGGATTTCTAGTATAAGTATCAGATCATCTGATGTGTAACCATCAAAATCTCCATACTTTCCTGTTCTCTGTATCGGAATGTCTTAAAGCAGACAGCACGATAAGAGTGAATCGGTTAGTTACTATCTTACCGATTAAAGAGAAAACTTGATTTGAAAATCAATCGACGTGTCGTTTTAGAAAGTATTTTGTGACACGTCGAGAGTGTTTGATAGCATAAAATCAAATTTCATTAGAAACTCATTTGTTTTGAAAGAAGTTCACAATCGATGTGCTAGAAAATCAGTTGTTGAGCACATCAAGAGGTTTTCTAAAATGATTCATCAATTCACAACCTGGAACAAGTTTGATTCACAAAGAATTACACCATCGTTGCTTTCCATTTGTCACAAGTTTAATCCATTGTGGATCTCACATGTCACCTACCAAGAGCTTGTTTGATGTTGGCTCTAGAAGGATTTCCATCTTTATTGTGAGTACTTTCGTATCACTCGGATGTTCTGGAAATACCACAAGGATAATGCGAAGGACTCTTAAAATCTTTACTTGTTGTCACAGTGTGTGAGAAACAAGCTCAATATGGATAACTGTCCTAACGAGACTTTTGGATGATCTCAAGGCTTTAGACTCAATAGTGCATTTTTGGTTTTAGTGGTCGGAGGCTGGAGCAGACTGCCACCTTTTTAATATCGACTAACTCGGAGTGAGAAAGACGATAGAATTGTGTTGATCTCCGTGAGAAATGAAACAAGAATCCTTTGAGGGATCTTGAGTAGCTAGGGAAGGTTGTGCAGCGTATCACTGGGTCCATGATACTTGTCTTCAATGTCAGCAATCAACCATGTGATTCTGACAGCATATGTATTGACCCGGTTTCTGCCTAATGTTTAAGGATGGCTGCTTTCTTTTCACCCTTTATCTTAACATTTCTTTTTCATTCTTCAACCCCTTCAGTGCTTACCGAGACTTCATTACCAGTACCTTGTTGGGTTTATTCCAGTACTAGCTCTATCTTAGTCCGCACTATTCCCTTATTCTCACATAACTCCTTTTGTAATCATACCTAAGGACTTCTACACTAACTAGTGGGTTGTCCCTGGGTAGATCCCTCCGGTTCTGGCGGGATCGTGGGAGCGAGTACCTAACCTTACCATCCTTATAACTACTGATAAGTTGATTACAGGGTCGGTCTTAGGTATTTCCACGATAGCCATCATATACCATTTGCTCCCCCTTAATATGTGCATCAATATTTGAAAAGGTTTAGCACATATAGAGGAGCCTACACTTGAGTTTAAAAGATCACATTTTATATCAGATTTTCATAATTAAATCACATTTTCTCCCCCGAGCAAAAATTTCAAATCCGTTGAGATTTTGGGTCTCAATTGATTTAAGTTAGGAAAATTTGGGAGAAAGTGTGTCAGGTTTATATAATCCGAATATGAAACATATAGTTACTTAATATACAAGCCTAAGTTACAGTTTTAGTCACTACATAATAATGTACATATTACAACAACATATAAGATATACTACCCCTCATTCGGTTCTCTTCAGTAACCGGTAGTCGCCTTCTCGAATCCGTCCACCAACAAAGCTCTCCAGATTCCGAAAGATACGTCGTGTCTTTAGCCGTTTCTGGATAGCGAACATGAACTCCTTGCTTCTGACAACGTCTTTCTTCGTCCAAAATCTTGTATTCATCCCTGGATTTGTCCTGTTGACTCTGAACTCTTTGACTCGGTAGTCCAACGCTTCATCGATCTGTTGTAGAGTACCATCACTGAACTTGTGGATCTCATTGAACCTCATAATCATCTGCACCCCGTATCTGTCTCTGAATGTAACTGCCCTTGGAGAGTCTATGACTGTGTAGTCATGCTTGAACTCAAATCCGGTGGCATCCCATCGAGGTTTGGTGAGATTTAACTGCGTCTGGTAACTCTCAATCCCCAGCTGAAAGTCTTCTACGCGTTGTCGGATAACCAAGTTTCTTGTCCAGAGGTTGATCGCAGTAGTGAGAACCTTTTTGTCATCGGGAGAAAGATGGTTCAAGTGACCTTGAAGATTTAACAAGTACAGATCTTCAAAGTCACTAGGGTACATATATTTGAAATCCCTTTCCGCGATGACATATTCTTTGAGATCAGCTCGACGAAGGATGATCTTCTTCATGTAATTGTACCCATACA
>BQNB010000626.1:0-16988 GCA_026074375.1 Tanacetum coccineum | reverse complement strand
AATAGCAGTACTATAGTTAGTACTGGTCGTATTTAGTTAAGTTTGTTTATATAACAGAATAGTAATAGTTATCTTAGAGATAGGAGATATCTTAGGAAAGGATATG
Organism: Tanacetum coccineum; assembly: GCA_026074375.1. Taxonomy (NCBI): domain Eukaryota; kingdom Viridiplantae; phylum Streptophyta; class Magnoliopsida; order Asterales; family Asteraceae; genus Tanacetum; species Tanacetum coccineum. Next base: position 16,882 of record BQNB010000626.1, on the reverse strand, counting down.
TATTATCCTTTCATACGTTTGTAAAGCCCATTAGGGTTTTCCTTAGTGTATAAAAGGAACCCTACGGCATAGAGTTTCATATATGTAATAGAAACAATGAAGCTTAATAGAAATCAATGGCAAAATTAGTATTATTGTTCTTCTTAATTCTTGTGTTAATATTCCGCATTAACACTTGATATTCATAGTCAGTGTCTCTCACATAGTTGATTTGGATTTATTTAAGTTAACTATTGGCTTACAAAAGGCTAATCAGATCCAAGACTTTGGACCTACATCCACCACCTTTGGCTTGAATATCTCCTCCCGGTATGATTATAACCTGGGAATGATGAAGATTCAAATAATACTTCAATCTTTCCCAAAGAACTTCTTCCAATTTGCTTACTACTTCTAAGATTATTCTCTAGATGATTGAGATGAGAATGAGATGAATTGAGTGATGATTTCCTACAAAATTCATGCTCTATTTATACTTGAGGTTGGGACATCAGTTGTACGAATGGAGCAATTCAAAAGTTTCATAATCATTGCAGTCATAATGATTTTGGAGTAACTGCAGGAGAAGTGCGTCGCACAAATAAAGTTGTGTGCCGTACTTGGTCATTTAATTAAATTGTATTAACCCGCTTTGAAGTACGCCGCACTTGGCTCTTTTCCATTAACTCTTCACTTCTAGATCCTTCTATTGATGACCATTAGTGTATTTAACGGAATATCTTTGCACTTTTAGTCCTTTTCGTCATTCTTGGTCTTGAAACAATTATTATACCAACAAACAACCAAATATGCAATATTTCATGCATTAGCATATATATATTTCACATAATTTCAATGGATATTTTATGTATATTTGAAGCGTTATCAGGAGTAGTGCATGATTAGGTAAACACGTTTGTTTAACCATACGAGTTTTCCATCAGTTTACTTTTCTGCATAATTAGGAGTAGTTTAGTATAGTAGTTTAATCAACCTCCTTTTCAAACCCGAGATTTTATTTGTTTTCTAAAATATATAAAAATACAAAAAATAATTTTCCCTCAATCCTTAGACCTTAGTAAACATACAATTCGAGCCTACCCAAACTATTCCTCTAGAGAACGATAATAACTCCTCGAGTCTTACCTATACTACACTACAACCTGCCTAGGAGGGTTGTAAAATTCTTGTGGTGCAACCCGCCGCATTAATTAGGTTCTTGGGGTTTAATTATTTGATGATTAAAAAATGAATTTTGGAGCTTTAACATAAAAGATTGAAATTTTTTTATATGTAGGGTTTTGATTTTGTATATGTTAATTTCTTATGAGAATTCCTAGAAGACGTCATAAGTTATTTTTGATAAGCACTTTGAAATAAGTTGCTTGTTGAAGAGTTTTTAAGTGGATGTTTTTTGATGAATTTAATGATGTTTTGTGTTTTTTGCAAGGTCAGTTGACGAAATGGGAGTTGAGAGGATGTGCTAAGGGTGTTCCTCACGCTTGATCAGGTTTTTTTAGTTGGCGTTTAGTTATGTGTTCAGCTTCTACTTATAAATAAGCCTTTATAAGCTACTTAAACTAAGCATTATAGAATATTGAGTTTATATTTGCTTATTTCATAGTTGTGTTAAATTTAGTTATGATAAGTGGGTAACTTTTGACTTATTGCAACAGTAATGAAAGAGTAACTTTTGTTGTGGCCACTACTAAGGCAATTCATCAAACCGGCTAGCACTGTTATATCACCGTCTTAATCAGGTATATAATTTTGGCTTCTTTCGTTTGTGGTTGCTGAAGCTGTAAAAGCAACTTTTGTCACCTCATTGTGTCTTCTACTTGCAAAATTATGCTTCACTCCATATCTCATTCAGAAACAATGCTTAGAAATCAAATTTTATAAATGAATTAGTTTTGTGATCACAGCGTTGATTGATTTTGTTTCTTTTCCTATCTAATCAATGAGGCCCATTTTTTTACCTTTTCACCTATGGAGTACTTTGTTATTGTTTAGCGCTTAAATTTTTATGACATATTGCTATAAGAGCATGGGTTATGGTTTTAGGCATAAATAGGCCTTACGTTGGACTTTTCTTATTTGTTTCTTGATGTGTTGTCGTCGTAGGTTGTTATTTTTGTTATCAAGTTTTACTATTTATATTTTGCCGACTTTACCTAAAACAACACTAACGGGCAGTGTACCCGATCAGTTGTAGCTTCGTTGGTAAGTAGGATGTTGATCACAAAGAGCAAGAACGTTAACACTTAATTATCAGTATTTTAGTTATCTAAGTTAGTCCTAAGTTATTCTAAGTTATACTACGTTAAACTTAATTTAAACCTAAACTAATGGTAAAAGGGGGGTTTTCAGTCTGAGAGACTGGCACGGGTTTTGGTGGTAACTTAAATCTACTTTTGCTACTCAAACGCACGCAAGTTAATAATCAGAAGGTGGAAGAGCGGTCAAGCCTTTTATAAGAAAACTGTATTAACCATGATCAATCTAATTAAAGCGCAGGTTTGTTTATTAGTGCAATGATTGTTTTACTATGTTGGTGTTATATCATTCGCAAGGTTTAGGCGGGACTTCTTCCTAAACGTGATTCAATTAATCCTGTCATAATTATTAAATGTGTCATAAAGCATACATCAGCTAATTATAATATATCTTAGGAATCCAATACTGGTGAATAATGAACCCTATATCATCGAGACTTTACCCACTTATATTCAATAGAATCGTATATGCTGGTAGTCTGCGGTCAGTAATATATCCAAGCATGATCGTTAGAATGCATTTGTAGTATTAACCTAAGTTACCACTTAGCCTACCATCCTCTATAACCGGGGAAACACTAGCGAGTGAAATTTGTAGTCCTATAATTGTAGAGTCACATACAACCTATATGCAGTTCTATCCTAGATTCTAACATATTTGGTCAATAAAATTAGATCCAGTTGAATGATAGATTAAACGCATAATCAAACATAAACAAGTATCATGCGATAAACATAATTAACGTGCAACAAGTAATAAACAAACCAAACATTAAATTATCATAAAGGTATTAGCCGATAACCATTGTAACGAATACATGCATAATAAACCAAAGACCAAGGTAACCTAACCGAGTTAAACGATTGATACCGAAAATCTAAAGATTATCAAGAGTTTGAGAATTACAAAGTGTTTCCTATGGAATTAAGCACGTTGTGAGACCTTCCTTGCTCTTCTTGGCTTTTGAAAATCGACTTCTGTGGTTAGGGTTTCGAAAATATATTTAAGCACACACTAAAATCTTGTTTAGGGTTTTGTATTTATACACGTCTGGAATTAAGTTGATACACCATATCGGTTGAGGTCAATACGGCATATAGGGGTTTCTTGGAGTAGGGACCATGTTTGTTATCTTCTAGAATATTCCTTGAGTTTATTAGTAACTACGGCGTATAATATCTTCTAGATACAGCATATTGGTATTTAAATCTTTGTGGTTTCTTGTGAAGATCAAGCGTAGATACGCCGTATCTTCCTTGATGGATACGGCGTATAGACTGTCAGATCAGCAGATTCTTGATTTTTTTGTTTAAGCTCTAAAATGTGCGCCTTTTAGCTAAACTTCTCCAATTGCTTCATATTTACTGCAAATAACTAATGAAACAATTAAGTACCAATTCATGCATAAATAATGTAAAATGGGCAATAAAGATGTAATAAATGATGCTATAAAATAGACGTTATTTGATGTCGTTGGGACTTAAAAGACTTCATGGATTCTTAAGGTTACTACTGCTCAGGTACATAATGGAAATTATGCTAAGTAGTTAGTACTGGTAGTATAATGTTACCACTGCTAGTTACTACTGTTAGTATAATTTAGTACTGATAGCATAAAGTTACTGTTGTTAGTTAAAGTTAAGACTGCACAGTGTTGAAGACTAAAATATAAGCTAAGTAGTTAGTGCACTGCTAGTACTAATATTACTACTGCTTATGTTTATTAGTGCTGCTGGTGAAAAGATTACAACTGCTTGAAGACTTTCTACTGTCAAGAGGATAAAGACGATATAAATAGAAACCCTAATCTTGCAATAACTTGATTAAACCTTGCAATTGCTTAACCAACCCTTCAAAACACCTTAGGTTATCATAGGAATGATGTGGGAATGCTTGTATGGTCTTAGAAAATCAATTTATGGATTTGATAAATGGGGTGTTTGATGCCGTGGCCTAAGAGAGAGCAAAAAGGGGAGATGGTTTTGATTTTTCTAAAGTGTTAAGTGTTGAATGAGTTACTACTTGCAAGTATACTTCCTATATAATCACAAGGCTAGCCAAAGATGAAATAGAAGTCTTCTAAGACAAAGATGAGGGTCTTGAAGAGAATAGTAGTCAGGTATGAAGAAGATGTGTAGATGTTCCCGATTAGTTGAGAACATCCATGAAACATGGAGAAGTGTTTTTAAAAGTTAATATCTTTGTATATATCATGCCATATCCGGTTTTATATGTATATGTATGATATGTTTTTCTAATTTTTGAGTATTGGGTATACTCGTGGGTATTTGTTGAAGCGTAGAAAAGTTTTGTTGGTTCCGGGTATGCCTAAACGTATTTTATCGCGAAACGTAATCACTTTACGCATCAATAAAAATAGAATTGAACAAGTAATAAATTATCCTCAAAAATAAATTAACTTAAAACTTGCTTGATGTATCATTTATTTTTTTTTAATCGTTTGATGCCGTTTATAATTGAATGATAATTTTTGAGACTTACGCGATTTAAATTTCTCGTTGAAATTAATGTTGAAACGCGTAAAAGTTTAAAATAAATAATTGGATGTTCATTGAAGTAAAAAGGTGTGAAAATGTGAGTTGTTACATGTAAAACCAACTTTTGTCACCTCTTTACGTCTTCTACTTGCAAAATTATGCTTCACTCCATATCTCGTTCAGAAACAATGCTTAGAAATCAAATTTTATAAATGAATTAGTATTGTGATCACAGCGTTGATTGATTTTGTTTCTTTTCCTATCTAATCAATAAGGCCCATTTTTTTACTTTTTCACCTATGGAGTACTTTGTTATTGTTTATCGCTTAAATTCTTGTGACATATTGCTATAAGAGCATGGGTTATGGTTTTAGGCATAAATAGGCCTTGCATTGGAATTTTCTTATTTGTTTCTTGATGTGTTGTCGTCGTAGGTTGTTATTTTTGTTATCAAGTTTTACTATTTATATTTTGTCGACTTTACCTAAAACAACACTAACGGGCAGTAGTGTACCGTGATCAGTTGTTGCTTTTTGGGTGTCGATCATAGAGCCGGGAATGTTAACACTTAATTATCAGTATTTTAGTTATCTAAGTTAGTCCTAAGTTATTCTAAGTTATTTCTACGTTAAACCTAAGTTAAACCTAAACTAATGGTAAAAGGGGGGTTTTCAGCCTGAGACATTGGCACGGGTTTTGGTGGTAACTTAAATCTACTTTCCTTACTCAAAAGCATGCAAGTTGATAATCAAAAGGTAGAAAAGCGGTCAAGACTATTATAAGGAAACTATATTAACCATGATTAATCTAATTAAAACGCAGGTTTGTTTATTAGTGCAATAATTGTTTTACTATGTTGGTGTTATATCATTTACAAGGTTTATGCGAGCCTTCTTCCTAAATGTTATTCAATTAATCCTGTCATAATTATCGAATGTGTCATTAAGCATACATCAATTAATTATAATCTATCTTAGGAATCCAATACTGGTGAATACTGAACCTAGCTCATCGAGACTTAAACCACTTATGTTTACCTGAATCGTATATGCTGGTAGTCTGCGGTCAATAATGAATCCAAGCACAGCCGTCAGAATGCATGTGTAGTATTAACCTAAGTCACCACTTAGCCTACCATCCTCTATAACTGGGGAGACACTAGCGAGTTAAATTAGCAGTCCTATAATTCCAAAGTCACATACAACCTATATGCAATTCTATCCCAAACTCTAACCTATTTGGTCCATAAAATTAGATCCAGTTGAATGATAGATTAAACGCATAATTAAACATAAACAAGTATCATGTGATAAACATAATTAACGTGCAACAAGTAATAAACAATCTAAATAAACAAACCAAACATTAAATTATCATAAAGGTATTAGTCGATAACCATTGTAACGAATACAATCATAATTAACCAAAGACCAAGGTAACCTAACCGAGTTAAACGAATGATACCGAAAATCTAAAGATTATTAAGAGTTTGAGAATTACAAAGTGTTTTCTTTGGAATTAAGCACGTTGTGAGACCTTCCTTGCTCTTCTTGGCTTCTGAAAATCGACTTATGTGGTTAGGGTTTCGAAAATATATTTAAGCATACCCTAAAATCGTGTTTAGGGTTTTGTATTTATACACGTCTGGAATTAAGTTGATACACCATATCGGTTGAGGTCAATACGGCATATAGGGGTTTCTTGGAGTAGGGACCACGTTTGTTATCTTCTAGAATATTCCTTGAGTTTATTAGTAAATACGGCGTATAATATCTTCTAGATACAGTGTATTGGTCTTTAAATCTTCGTGGTTTCTTGTGAAGCTCAAGCGTAGATACGCCGTATCTTCCTTGATGGATACGGCGTATAGACTGCCAGATCAGCAGATTCTTAATTTCTTCGTTTAAGCTCCAAAATGTGTGTCTTTTAGCTAAACTTCTCCAATTGCTCCATATTTGCTGCAAATAACTAATGAAACAATTAAGTACCAATTCATGCATAAATAATGTAAAATGGGCAATAAAGATGCAATAAATGATGCTATAAAATAGACGTTATTTGATGTCGTTGGGACTTAAAAGACTTCATGGATTCTTAAGGTTACTACTGCTCAGGTACATAATGGAAATTATGCTAAGTAGTTAGTACTGGTAGTATAATGTTACCACTGCTAGTTACTACTGTTAGTATAATTTAGTACTGATAGCATAAAGTTACTGTTGTTAGTTAAAGTTAAGACTGCACAGTGTTGAAGACTAAAATATAAGCTAAGTAGTTAGTGCTACTAGTAGTAAATGTTAAGACTGCTAGTACAAGTTACTACTGTGAGTATATATTACACTGCTAGTACTAATATTACTACTGCTTATGTTTATTAGTGCTGCTGGTGAAAAGATTACAACTGCTTGAAGACTTTCTACTGTCAAGAGGATAAAGACGGATTAAAGAGATAAAGATTGTTTGGAGAACAAGAATACTTGTGAAGATAAGTATTGAGATATTTATGTACAAGATATACATAATGTATTTATTTAAAAGATTACGTTTATGTTTAGAAAAGATTAAGATATCTTAGGAATGTATTGTAAGCCGACTAGGACTCCTTAGTCTATAAAAGGAGGCTCTAGGGCATTAGTTGGGATATCAGTTTTGCATATAAGTCTTCATAGTTGTCAAAGTCGATTAAGAAAAGCTTCAAGGTTGTAAACCCTAGTACTAAGTGAAGAGTACTCGTATTATTGATCTAATAATATTGGAGCGTTTGGTTATATCTTTGTTTGTTCAAGATTACTGTTTTATTCATAATACTTCTAGGTATTAAGGTGTAGATTCCGCATACACTTTAATATACATACAAAGTTTCTACAACAAGTTATTTTGGATTTATCCAAGGTAATTTAACCTTAGACAACCTAAGGAATCGATCTAGGTTTGGGATCAACAAGTGGTATCAGAGCTTTGCTTTGAGAAACTTTGATCTAGAAGACATGGAGCTTGAATCTACAAATAGTGGTCCTACTGCAAAGCTTCCCATACTCAAACTGGGTGAGTATGAGATGTGGGTTATAAGGATTAAGCAGTACTTCCAGATCCAAGACTATGCACTCTGGGAGGTCATAGAAAATGGTGATTCATGGGTCTCAGTACCACAAACAGTACAGGAGAATGGTACTTCAGTGACAAAGATGTCTATACCAGTAACTGCTGAAGAAAAGACAAATAAGAAGAATGATGTCAAGGCTAGGAGCTTGCTACTGATGGCTCTTCCCAATGAACATCAACTTACATTCAGCTAGTACCCTGATGCAAAATCAATGTTTGCTGCCATTGAAACAAGATTTGGAGGTAATGCAGGTACCAAGAAAACTCAAAAGATACTTTTGAAGCAACAGTATGAGAATTTTAGTGCAACAAGTGCAGAGTCTCTTGACTTTATCTTCTATAGGCTTCAGAAGATAGTTAGTAGGCTTGCTATTCTGGGTGTAGTGATGCACAAGAAGATTTAAACTCAAAATTTTTGAGTAGCTTACCCCCTGAGTGGAACACTCATGTAGTTGTGTGGATGAATAAGCCTGAAATTGAAACTATGACCATAGATGATTTGTACAACAACTTCAAAATTATTAAACAAAAGGTAAAGAAATATGTTGGTGCAAGTAGTGGTGCTCAAAACTTGGCCTTCATGGTTGCTCCAAGCACTAGCAGTACTAATGATACTAACACTGCTAGTCCACAAGTTACTACTGCTAGCCCTAATGTTAATGCTGCTAGCCCACAAGTTAGTACTGCTAGCGTTAGTGATAATCCTGTGTATGCTTTCATGGTTGAAAATCTCAATGGTTCTAATGTTTTACACCAAGACTTAGAGCAAATTCATAAAGATGATTTGGAAGCAATGGATTTGAAATGGCAACTCTCTCTGCTAAGTGTGAGGGCAAAGAAGTACTATCAGAGGACAGGCAAGAAGATTTTCATTAATGCTAATGATATTGTTGGATATGATAAATCCAAGATAGAGTGTTACAACTGTCATAAGTTGGGACACTTTTCCAGGGAGTGCAAAGCACCAAGAAGCAAGGAAGGTTAGTTCAGAAATCAAGACAACACCAGGAAGCAAGGAAACAATGAAGATAAATCTTCAAAGGCAATGTTGGCTATAGATGGTGTAGGTTTTGATTGGAGTGACATGGAAGAAGAACAAGTTCAGACAAACACGGATCTAATGGCATTTTCAGACTCAGAGGTATACATTGATAAAACTTGCTCTAAAACTTGTCTGAAAAACTATGAGACTCTTAAGAAATAGTGTGATGATTTGTTTGTTAAGCTTAATGAATCTGAATTTAAAGCAACTGCTTATAAAATAGGTTTAGCAACTTTTGAAGATCAAATTATCACATATAAAAAGAATGAGGTTCTTTTTAGTAAAGAAATAGGAGTTCTTAAAAGAGAAGTAGCTTGTAAAGACTATGAAATAAATGTGCTTAAAAGTAAGTTTGAAAAGGTTAAGCAAGAAAAAGATGGCATTAATTTTAAAATTGAGAAATTTGATAAGGCCTCAAAAGACTTAGATCAGTTGTTAGGAAGTCAGATTACTGACAAGAGCAAAAAGGGTTTAGGGTATAGTGCAGTTCCTCCACCACATCCTTTAATCTATAATAGACCTAAAAAGCTTAATCTGTCTTATTCTGGTCTTGATGAGTTCAAAGAGCCTGAGTTCAAAGGTTATGGTCTTGAGAATATTGAGCAAGAGTCTAATGTAGTTTGTGATAAAAAAATCAAACAATTCTAAAGAAAATTCTGCAGAGTCTTTGGTAGAAGAACAAGTATCACAAGACACAAGTAGCTTTGTTGAGTCTTCACCTAATGTTGATAAAGAAACTATTTTTCTTGTTAATAAAAAGGTAGAGTTTACTAAACCTAAAAATTATGAAAAACCTGTTAAAAAGTCAGTTAGGTATGCAGAAATGTATAGATCACAATCTCCTAGGGGGAAACAGAGGAATTGGAATGGATAAAAATCCAATCAACTAGGAAAAGATTTTGTGATGTATAACAAAGCTTGCTTTATATGTGGAAGTTTTAATCATTTGCAGATTAATTATGATAATCATCAAAGAAGAGGCATAGTATCTAGAAATAATTACAGTAGGGTGGATGCCAAAACCATACACCCTAGTATACACAGGAATATGTCTCCAAAAGCAGTTTTGTTGAAAACTGACCTCACACCACTTATTACTGTTAGGCTTGTTAATACTGCTCACCTCAAAACAGCAGTTCATAGTGCTAAATCAAAGACACATTTTTTAAACAAGCACAATTAACTGCTAAAAGGCCATTTTATAAGCAAACAACATTAACTAGGAGATCTGTGCATACTACAAAAAGACATTATTATAATGGAAGGCCTAGAGCAGTTAATACTGCTAGGTTTTATTCAGGACAAGTTAATGCTGTTAGGGTAAAAGGGGTAAATGCTGTAAAGTCCTTAGATATTAGGTTTGGAGACCTACTAAACCTAATGGTGCATCACTTGCTTTTAAAAGACATAACTACATTGATGCACGAGGCAGGTCCAAGTCAGTAATGGCTTGGGTCCCCAAAGGAATCTAATTTCCATATTCTTTATGTGCAGGGCAAGCCACAACATGATGATAAAGGATTTGTTAACAGTGGATGCTCAAGGCACATGACTGGGAACATAGCTTATCTCTTAGATTTCAAGGAATTTGATGGAGGTTATGTCGCATTTGGAGGAGGAGCATATGGTGGTAGAATTACTGGTAAAGGAACACTTAAGACTGCTTGTTAAAACTGTTAGTCATACTTAATGTTGTCAATAAGAAAATACTTTGCATCTTGTATTTTTGTGCTATGGACTAACATCTGCAGGTAAAGCATATTAGATCATAGTGTTTAACTTTTATTCATGGGTTATGCATAAATATGGATCCTCATGAATTCCCACATGTCTATCTAGTCTTTTCTAGTGTGCTTGTGATGAATAGAGGCATGTTGTTGTATAATTATTGAAGACAAAGTTAATGCTGTTAGACTTCTGTTCATACTGCTAGGCAGAAAATTTCTACTGCCAGGCAAAAGTTAATGCTGTTGAGATGACATGGGAACCAAAGTTACAACTGTTTGACCAAATTCTTATCTCTTGAAGCATTGTTTGAGGGGAGGCTCCTTATTAATACAACCAAAAAGTATGGATGAAAGGATGTGTTATATCATAAGTATGTTTAAAAGAATCAAAAACATCTAGGCATATCAAAAGAGGTCGGGACACCAAGATACCTCAGTCTAGTGGTCCCCCTGACAAAGGTTGGTGATGAGGCTGTCCATAAGGAGTTGGGTGACAGAATGGAAAGGGCTGCCACTACTACTTCTAGCTTAGAAGCAGAGCAGGACAGTGGTAACATCAAATAAGACCCAATCCATGGCAACACTTAATGAATTAACTCCTTAGGGAATTGGTTCAGGTAGTGGTCCCAGGTGCCAAGATACCATATTGGGGGATGTGAATGCTCAAACTAGGTTTGAGATTACATCTAAACAGTCCAATGATCCACCTCTCTCAAGAGGTTACACACTTGGAAGTGGGGAGGACAGTATGAAACTATTGGAATTGATGGAACTTTGTACACAACTGTCATATAAAAACAGAAAGAGTGTTTTGGTAAGCCAAAAGAAATGAGAGATTAAGTGAGCTTAAAAATAGAAAGAGAGATGTGTGCATAAAAACATAAATGAGTGATTATGTGAGCAAAAAGAATTGAGAGAAAATGTGAGCATAAAAACAGAAAGAGAGCTTGTGAGAATCAAATTTGATGATGACAATTGATTTTTGGATTGACATTTGGGTAATTACTGGTGTTTTGAAGTTAATGCTGCTAAGCATACAGTTTCTACTGCTGGTATACTTTAATGCTGCTAAGCTTATGTTGATGCTGTTGGGTTCAGTTAATGCTGCTAGGCTTATGTTAATGCTGCCAGTTCAAGTTCCTGCTGCTGAGGGTGAATTTATAAATACTTCGATTCAGGGTTTCATTTACTTCCTTATTCGATTTCATTCATTCAAACACTCTCTAAACATAAACCCTAACTCAATTTTCATCTTTGATCATCAAAATCATCATTATGTCAAGCCCTAAGTTTGCTGAAATGCACAATGTGGTCGCGTTCTTGGAAAAACCTGTAGAAAGTGATGGGTTTGCAGAGATTATTGATTTCTTGAAAGCAAGTTCTGTTCATTATGCTTTAACAGTCAATCCAATCATCTACACATCATGTATTGAACAATTTTGGGCAACTGCCAAGGTACAGACAGTTAATGGAGTGCGTCAGTTACAAGCCCTAGTTGATAAAAAGAGGGTTATCATTACGGAGTCAAGCATTAGGAGAGATCTTCACTTGGATGATGCAGAAGGTACTGATTGTCTGCCAACTGTTACTATTTTTGAAGAACTGGCACGTATGGGGTATGAAAAGCCTTCTCAAAAGCTTACTTTTTATAAAGCCTTTTTCTCTCCATAGTGGAAGTATTTCATTCACACTATTACACAATGTCTAAGTGCTAAATCCACTGCATGGAATGAGTTCAGTTGTTCAATGGCTTCTTTGATCATATGCTTGGCAACAAATCAGAAGTTTAATCTGTCTAAGTACATTTTTGATGCTATGGTGAAACACTTAGATGGAGGGGTCAAATTCTTGATGTATCCATGTTTTCTACAAGTTTTCATTAATCAACAACTTGGAGATATGTCAACTCATAAGAAGATCTTTGTTAATCCCTTTCACACAAAGAAAGTTTTTGCTAATATGAAGAGACCTGGAAAGGATTTTTCTAGGAGAATAACACCCTTATTTGATACTATGATGGTTCAAGCTTCTGAAGAAGTGGGTGAGGATTCAAATCATCCAACTGATTCCACTCAAGTACCCATTCTTGATCAACCATCTACATCCTCTAAACCCAAAAAGAAACAACAATCTAAGAAGACTTAGAGACAGGAGGCAGAGGTTTCTCAAGATGAGACAGAGCATGAGGAAAGTGTACCCACACCTTCCAATGATCCACAACCTAGTGGTGAGGATAGCATGCAACTAACTGATTTGATGGTTTTATGTACCAAATTGCAAACACAGGTTCTTGATTTAGAAAAATCAAAGGATGCTCAAGCAAAGGAGATTGCTGCTTTGAAGAAGAGGGTCCAGAAGTTGGAAAGGAAGAAGACTTCAAGAACTACATGTTTGAAGAGACTCAAGAAAGTTGGCATGTCTAGGAGAGTTGAGTCCTCTGAAGATCAGGAAAGTTTGGGTGCTCCTGAAGATGCATCCAAACAGGGGAGGAGTATTGCAGATCTTGATAAGGATGATGATGTAACTTTAGTTGATGAAACTCAAGTAAGACGGGATGATGAATTAATGTTTGATACTAGAGTTTTGGATGCTGATGAGATGCCTGTGGAAGCAAAAGTTAATGAGAAAGATGAACAAAGTACTAAGCTTGATGATAGTACTACTGGTGAAGCAGTTACTACTGCTAGTGTTGAAGATAGTGCTGCTCCTACAACTATTGAGGAAATTACTTTGGCTCAGATACTTATTCAGATCAAAGCAGCTAAGCCTAAAGTTGTTACTACTGCTGCTACAACAACAACAACTACAAGACCCAAGGCTAAAAAGGGGGGTGAGTTAGTACAGGAGAAGTGAGTTCAGAGTTCCAAAGATGCACAACCTTCAATTTTCTAAAGACCAAAAGGAAAAGGTATTATGTTTGACCTGAAGTTCCTTTAAAAAAGAAAAGTCAAATTGCTCTGATGAACAAATTGCAAGAGAATATTCAAGAATAAGTTTAGATGCTGAATTAATAGAAGAAAACAAAAGCTAGCAAGGAAACAAGAAGGAATAAGCTAACATAGGATTGACTGAGGTCATGGGAAAATACACAAGGCCTATGATGAAGGCTGATAGATTGCTGGCTGAATAGACTCTAATAATAAATAAAGAGAGGAAGTTGCTAGATGAGGAAAAAGGGAAAAACTATTTATGGAACCTAAAAAAGAAAAGAAGAAAACATTTTGCCTGACACTAAGAGCACAAGAAAAGAGAGAAATTAAGGACCTTACTACTAAGGCACAAAAGAGAACTAAAATGTCTACCTATCTTAAGCACATGCGGTGGATAAACATACAAACAGCTAAAGGGAAAGAGTTTTGATGAAATTAAAAAGTTGTTTGAAAGGAAATGAAGAGGGTAATACTTTGTGGCTTATGGGTTCTGAGGTACAGGAAAGCAATGAAAATGAAGGTAAAAGGTAGTAGGATGACTGCTAAAGGCAACAATAAAGAAGATGCTTAGAAGGAAGAGCAGGAAAAGAGCAACAACAAGCATCCTCAAAGAAACAAAAATTGGAGGAAGGACAAAGAGTCAGATGGAAGTTGTAGAAGTTAGTAAAGATTGTAAAGGTGAGCTAAGAAGCAGTTGGTGATTAAAATGGATGAAAAAATTATAGCAATTGATGCTATACAACTTGCTACCAAGACTACCAGTAATTATTGATTACAAAGCTTCATAAGGAAGGTATGTTGTACATTTATTCAGTTGATTAAAGCAGACGGAATTATAAGTTTCAAGAGATACTCTTCAATGTTAAGGTTGCTACAAAGGAATAGACAGAGAAGACTTGGAGGCTCTTTGAGGATAGTAAAGACAAAGTGTAGTGATTACGGCCTGAAGAATGAATTTGAAAGAGTGTTTTGGGAGATTTGAAAGTCATGTTTGAACAGACAAAATGAGTGATGTATGGAGAATTTTTATAAGGTTACAGGTTGACCATTTGGAGGTTGATTGATTTCATCTGGAGTTTACTTTATAAGGTTGATAATGTCCACATTTCTTATGTTGGTTAAAAAGAGATATCCCTCACACTATAACCATCACCAATATGCTAAACAAGAAAACTTCAAACTGATCATCAAATTGGATGATGATACTCGCTGCATTAAAGCGGGGGGGTGGGGTTATGGTACAGCAGCAAAAAGGTCAATGAAAGGTTTGGATGCATCTTCCTGAGTATGATGAAGACTTTTAAAGAAGTAACTTGAACGATTCAGAAGTTTAACATCAAGTTTAGAGGAGGATTGTTGGGACTTAAAAGACTTCATGGATTCTTAGATTACTAATGCTCAGTACATTAATGGAAATTTATGCTCAGTGGTTAGTATTGGTAGTTAATGTTACCATGTAGTTACTACTGTTGTATAATTTAGCTACTTTTAGCATAAAGTTATGCTGTTAGTTGAAGTTAGACTGCTCAGTGTTGAAGACTAAAATATAAGCTAAGTAGTTAGCTGCTGTAGTAGTAAATGGTTAAGATGCTTAGTACAACGTTATACTGTAGTATTATATTAGTACTGTTAGTACTAATATCTATATCTGGGCTTTATGTTTATTAGTGTTGATGGTGAAAAGATTACAACTGCTGATTACAAACTGCTTAATGGCTTTCTTCTGTCAAGAGGGATTAAAGACGGATTAATGAGATAAAGATTGTTTTGGGAAAAGAATACTTGTGAAGATAAGTATTAAGATATCTTATGTAACAAGATATACCATAATGTATTTATTTAAAAGATTTCGTTTATGTTTAGAAAAGATTAAGATATCTTAAAGAATGTATTGTAAGCTAATTAGGACTCCTTATGTTATAAAAAGGAGGCTTAGGCTTTAGTTGGATATGTTTTGCATTTTAGGTTTCATATTGTCAAGGTTGATTAAGAAAAAAAAGCTTCAAGGTTGTAAACCCCTAAGTATAACGTGTAAGAGTATACTCCTATTATTGATCTAATACTATTGGAGCGTTGGTTATATCTTTGTTTGTTCAAGATTACTGTTTATTCATAATACTTCTAGGTATTAAGGTGTAGATTCCGCATACACTTTAATATACATACAAAGTTTCTACAACAAGTTTTTTTGGATTTATCCAAGGTAATTTAACCTTAGACAACCTAAAGAATCGATCTAGGTTTGGGATCAACACGATAGAAATGTGTTTAATCTTTGTGAGAAATGAAACAAGAGTCTTTTGAGAGACCTTGAGTAGCTGGGAAAGGTTGTGCATTGCATCACTAGGTCCATGATGACTATCTTCAATACCAGACAACAGCTTAGTGTTTCTGATAGTATATGTATTTACCCGATTTCTGCCTAAGTGTAAGGAGGGCTTCTTTCTTTTCACCCTTTATCTTTACATTTCCTTTTAATTCTTTAACCCCTTCAATGTTTACCAAGACTTCATCACTAACTCCTTGTTGGGTTTGTTCTAGTGTCTGTTCTGTCTTAGTCTGCATTTTTTCCTTTCTTACTTTTACTCCTTTTGTATCATACCTAAGGACTTCTATTCTATATAATGGAATGTCCCTAGGTAGATCCCTCTGGTTTTGGTTGGATCATAGGAACAAATACCTAATCTTAACCACCTTATAACTCCAATTAATTACAACATGGTTGGTCTTTTGGTATTGTTATCAGCCTTAAAACCATTTGAAAACATCAATCAAGGTACATTGTGATACAAATCAAAACATTTAGTACCTTGATGGTTTTACTTTTCAGAAATGCTCCCTCTAAAGACGTGCATCGATATTCGAAAATATTTAGCACATGAAGGGTGAAGCTCGCACTTGAGTCCTTAAGATCACATTTTTAGCCATATATTTTAATCACATTTTCTCCCCTTATCAAATATGTCAAATATCTTGATATTTTAGATATCAATTAATTCAAATATGTTTGAAAACAGGTTGGGGAGAAAAATGTTCCGATTATTAACAAGCCTTATTAGGAACATTTTAATGCTCCCCCTCAATTTATGAGGGTATTATGTATATAGTGTTGATTATGTTAATTTCAAATATTTTGAATTTATTGAAAAATTCTAGAAAATTCGTACTCAAACACTATTTATACTTGCCTATTTTATAAGTCTATACTACATATTCACATTATTTACAAGATAAGATTTTAAGATTAGACCTGATGGTCATACGGTTCGTGTCATCAGTTTGTAGTCCATCTCGAGTTCCCGAGCACGAACCAATCTCTCTAGATTT
>BQNB010000625.1:46725-164353 GCA_026074375.1 Tanacetum coccineum | reverse complement strand
ATAGCCCATATGTCATGGGCTCCTCCATGGGCAGTACCATTCGCGGGTCGGGTTCATGACCCGAGGTTGGACTATACGTTATCAGTGGTGATTTCATTTTTACGCTTAGCTTGGGACTAGTGAAAAATCGGGGACGATGAATTTATCCGTCAGGACATCCATAGATTATTCTATGGGCGCTTCTCATTCTATGATCCCAATGTTGATAAAATAAAGGAAGTCAAACATGTTAGTTAAAAATAAAAAAAATAAAAAAAAATCAAAAATATTAGGGATAGTTAGTGTACATATAAAAAATTGGTGAAAACGGGACTTGTCGAAGCTATTGATTCTTTAGTTCCCCTTGACGAACGCTTAGCTACTTTTCGAGGTTATTAGTCAAGAGGGATCGAGATTCTTAGTTTTCTAAGTGTTTACTTCATAACATTGCGTGAGGACACGTCAATATCTTAGTATGGGGGATTTTGGTATATGCTTAATTACACATACCTTTTTCCATTAAAAAACGGACTTAAATGACTAAAAACGTACCAAGAATACATTGTATTTATATGTTTTGTGTTTGAATTGTGCAGGAAACAGATATTCAAGAAAAGGACAAAAAGAAAGCCAAAAACAACAAAGCCGAGCACGGAATAGAAAAGACAAAGTCAAATCGAAGCCAAAGTCAGTCAAAATCAAAAAGTCAACAGGAAAGTCAACCCCGACAAAAGTCAAAAGTCAACCAAGTAAAGAAAATACAACTTGAGGGACTAAAATTGCCAAACCTCAAGTTGTATTACAAGAATAACAATACAAGGACTAAAATTAGAAATGGTGTGAAGTATGAGATGAGGGGCCAAAGTTGCCAACTTACCCAAAACCAATTTTCCCGCCCACTAAACCCAAGAACCACTCACGGGTGTCTTCCCACCCTTTTACCCTGCAACCTCTACAACCCCTTGGGTAAGACATCTCCCCCTCCTCCACTATCACCATCTCCCCATGTATAATTGCCAAGTTGGCAATCCCATCACTTTCTAAGCTTTTCGATGGCTGTGATTGACTCAAAAGAAGCACAAAAGAAATTGAAGGCTGGGATTTGTTTTAGAATCACCTCACACAACAAGCACACTTGGGTTTTTGTCTCTACAAAGAAACACAGAAGAAAGCAACTGGAAGACCCAAGGAGGAAGTTTTTAGTATAAATAGGGCCATTGTAACCCAAGACAAGGGTCGTCGTTTTTTTTATCTAGTTCTTAGTTTAAATTTTAGCTTACTTTTATGAAATTTTACTCTTCCAAGTCTTGTAATTTTAATTTTCGTCTTAATGCAAATTTGGAGTTTTTAAGTTAATTCTTGAATCTTTGTATTTCCTTTGTTAAAAGCATTACTTAATATGTTTTAAGTCTTATAAAATCATATAAGTCATTTGTTTTAACTCAAATACTAAGAAGTTAAGTAAAGTCACAGAAAATTCCACACTCAAATATACCACAGCTTATGGATGATAAGCCAGTTCTGGATGGGCTTATGGACACTACTAGCTTGTTTTACACAAGCTAGAGCTTGTAGATTCTTTGTTTAACCCTGTTTTGAGCAAGGGTGTTGTAAGTCTCTCTTTTTCTTATTTTTCTTATTTACTGTAGAACTGCTTGCAGTGCTTATTCGTTACCTATATTTGCTTATTTATGCTTTATCATGATGTCTAGTGCTTATCTTGCTTAGTTGTTAGTTTGAAAATAGCTTGTGTCATTTTCTTAGTTAGTACTGGTAGTATGTTTAGTTAAAACTGTTAGACTGATTTAGCTTATTTAAGTGCTTATTATTGATTAAAAACTGCTTATAAGTGCCTTATTTTGTTATTTGATAATCTGTTAGGACCAAATCAGCTTGAAATAAAAAAAATGATTTTTGAAAACTTTAAGGGGTGTTTGGAACAAGCAGTACTAACCCATAGTTAGTACTGCTGGTTCTATTTTGGGATTTTTAAAGCTAGCAGTACTAACTCCAAGTTAGTACTGGTAGTTAAAACTGTTAGTACTGTTGGTTCATTATTGCTTATTAGCTTATCATTTCTGCTTATTTAAGATTTCCTTAGCTTTTTAGAGTAGATTAAGCCCATTTTCGTTTACTGTCTTTAGTAGAGCTTATTTAAGCTTATTCGCCTTTTCAAAGCAATTTTAATAGTTTATCAGTTTGTAGTTTTTTAGCTTATTTTCCATTTTAGTTTATTCCAGTTGCTTATTCTTATGCCTAAGTGCTTATTGGGGGTAATTACATATCTGTTTTAGCTCATTTGCTTTTTTCTTGTTTCATTATTTTTTGTTAAAGCTAGCAGTACTAACTCAAAGCTAGCAGTATTAACTCAAAGCTAGCAGTACTAACTTCAAGGTAGTACTGATAGTTAATATTGTTAGTACTGTTGTTAGTACTGCTGAGTTTCTCCTGCTCAACTTAGTTTAATTGCTTGCTGAATTTGCTTATTTAGAGTTAGTCTAGCTTATTTGGTTTGTCTTAAGCTTATTTGAGCTTATTTGTGTCTAAGTATAAAAGTTTTAAGTGTTTTTCCCATTCCTAGCCCTTTATGCATGTTCAAGCTTATTTTCCTTGCTTATCTTTTCGTGCATTTGCTTATTAGGTTTAGTGCCCAATCATATCCTTGTCATATTCAAACATCGATTATCAATTCGTCATTCGATTTTCCATTCAAGCCTCGTTGGGACATAACGACCCGGAAATATTTATTATACTTCTGGTTTCATTGATTTTGTTGAATTTTTGATCTTGTTATATATTTATTTTTATTTATATTATCTATATATTAAAAAGGAGTAAGAATCCGACGAGTCAGTGTTCGTACATGAAAGATAACAAGAAGCTGCAGGTTTACTCAACCTGCGTAAACTATATAATCTTAAGAAATGATGGGGGATGTACATGCTTATGGAGGTTATGTATGGAGAGCGGCCAATCAAGGTATATGAAAGTATATATAGTAAAGAACGATTGTTATTGAGAATAAGATATAGAAGTGAGAAAAGTTACAACAAACTTTATTTGTGATATATGTTTGACGTGTGCTTTTGGCTCATGTAACACATGGGTCGTGAGGTTTATAGAAGATATGACAAGTCTAAGATGGTGTACTGTTGTGCAGGTAGTTGTGAATATAAGGTAATGAACATGGGGCCTCATGTTGGGCTTCATAACACGGGTTATGGATACTGAGATAGTGCTCTTGTTCATGCATATGTGTACTGTTCGAATGCTTGTTCAGATAGTATTGTCAAAAGAGGATTAGTACTGCTATACTTTTTCAAGGTTGACAAGAGAAGTTTGTACTATTGTTCAAAGTATACTATTGGGCCCAAGGTTAATGCTAGGTTCGAATTGTTAATAATACTTTAAAGTGAAATTTGTGCCGTTCGAATACTTTGTGGAAAAATAATATTAAAGTTGCTTGGGTTCATGAGAATGCACGTGCTTGCTTAAGGTACTTAATACTGTTCGAACAAGAATATATTTGTACTGCCTTTGTTGTCCGCAGAAAGAAATTTTAATACTGACTAGTTAATTATTTTTTCCGATATCGGACAAAGGGGCTGTTTTGGTTCTTTGGATGGAATTTGGATCTTGGACAGAACTATTTTACTAATAGTTTTCTTATGATTTTTTGGCTCGGTTTTGAAGATTATTTGAAGATGCGATTAACGATGACAGCTTGATTATTGCTTATTTGAGTTGTAGTTGGGTTTCAAGAGGGCGTGTCTTATCATATCTTAAAGTCGTGTTTGTAGTAGGACATTGACTTTAAAGATAACTTGTTCGTGTTTAAATGGTGTTGATGAAGACTTTACAAATCTAGCAAAGGTGTGTGATTTTTCTTATGGTGCTCAATGCTCACATTTGCTATCACTTAGTATGTGTCTCATAGAAGATGAGGTTTTTGTCAAGAGGTTGCGGTCTACTTATATTTATAAGTTCGACGTCACGTGGATAGTGCAAGACATAAGACACAAGTTTGGGAGATTCTACTTCTTCATCAAATTCGTTATACTCGGTTTTCTTCATCAGTGATCACTACATAGAGCCTACAGAGTTCGAGATTCAAGAGATGGTAAACATATTGGTTTCAGGGGAAGCTTATTGATTAAATGTTTAACCATCTACATGCACCACTTGAGGGGAAGTGTTTACAAGTTGCATATCTACAAGAAGACCCCTATTGGATGATTACAAAAAGGGGAAGAAGACTACAGAGATATGATTTGCAGCTTATTATGTGTGGTGACATAGTCAAGGATTCTAATTCTTATCTTAAGTCAAGGGGAAGCATTGAAGATTTTGTTTCATTCAGGGAGATGATTACATCTCAACTTCAGGGGAAGCTTTGGCTTTATGATGAAGTTCGTACGAGACTTTGTTTGTTTTGTCATCATCAAATAGGGGAAGATTGTTGGGATTCTTGATTTGATAAGACAAAGTGAATAAAAGAATGAAACAAGATGGAAACAAGAAGGACCAAAATTGTCATCATGAAGTTCTACAAGATGTAGAAGAAAATAAAGATTTGGTCAAAATAAGATAAGAATGAATATTAATGAGAATATAATTAATTGATTCTCTCATTAATATATTAATTAGTTTCCTTGTAAGCCTAGGACTCCTTATGCTATAAAAGGTGGTCCAGGCATTTAGAAAAATAAATCCATAGCATAGTCGACTGATGAGAGTCGAATAGTAAAGGTTTGTGTGAACTGTAGGTCACAAAGAAGATCAGTTGGGATTACTTGGGGATGAACTTGAATAACTTCTGCATAGACTTAGAATCAGTTGTTGGAAGTCAGATACTGACAGAGCAAAAAGGGTTTTTGGTTTTAATGGCTGTCTCCTCACCTCATCCTTTGATTCTTAATAGACCAACAACTTTAGACTTATCTTATTCAGGTCTTGAAGAATTCAAAGAACCTGAGGTTATTGAGTTTGGTCCTAGGGATTCTAGTTTAAAGTCACCATGGTTGTGTAAAAAGTCAGAAAATTCCTAAGAAGAAATATAGATGACCTCTTTGGAACAACATCAATGGACTGATCCTCAAATACGAGCTCTTTTGGAGCTCCACTTATGGTTGATCAAGATTGGAAACGAAAAGTTTATATTATCTGCTAATCAATGTAGTGTATGTAAAATAGAAAAACCAGTTAGGAAGAATAATGATGCTCCAATTATTGAGGATTGGGTGTCAGATGATGAGGATGAAGTTGAGACTACTGTTGTGGTAAAGAAGAAGACTGTTATTCCTACTGCTGCTAAAATAGAAAAACCAGTTAGGAAGCCAGTGAGATATGCTGAGATGTACAGGTCACAAAGACCTAGGGGAAACCAAAGGAACTGGAATGGTCAAAAATCCAATCAGTTAGGATGTAACTTTGTATTTAATAACAAAGCATGTTTTATCTGTGGAAGTTTTGATCACATTCAATACAGCTGTCCTAACCAACAGAGGAAAAGAATAGTAAGTGGAAATAATTATAACAAAAAGGATAATGACTACTATTCTAAAACCTCTCATTCCAGTGCACACAAACATATGGCTCCAAGAGCAGTCTTAATGAAGACTGGCCTAAAATCTGTTAATACTGCAAGGCCTGTTAATACTGTTAGGTCTGTTAACACTGGTAGACCTTTTAGTACTGCTAGGTCTTTTAATACTGTTAGGCCTTCTTATACTGCTCACCCCAAATCAACAATTCATTGTGCTAGACCAAGGACATATTTTCAAAATCAAGCACAATCAACTGTTCACAGGCCCTTTTCAAAAAGAACAGCATTCACAAAAAGGTGTTTTAATCAAAAGTTTGATACTGGTAGGCCATTTAGATCAACTGTTAATACTGTTAAAGCATCAGCATGTTGGGTCTGGATGCGCCATAAGAAAGCAGTGGTAGATCATGTATCCAAAAACATCAGTGCATCAGTTACTTTAAAAAGATGGGATTACATTGATGCACAAGGAAGATTCAAGTCTGTGATGGCTTGGGTTCCCATAAGAAGATGATTTGGAGGATCCTTCCAAATAGGGGAGGAAAATTGATCTGATTAATGAAGATCACTTTTGTTCAGATGGATGCACAAATTCAGGGGAGGCAAGAGTGCAGCAAAGAAAAAGAAGAATCCAGAGAAAGAGGTGCAGACAAAGCGAAAGCAAGGGAAGATGAAGTGTTGGAAGAATCTACTCAGCAAAGAAATGACGGTTTAGTTCAAGAAACTTGATGATTTGGAGGTAAATCACAAGTTTAGGGAGGTATTGTTGGGAATTAAACACTTCAGAGTTAGTACTGCCAAAGGATGAGTTAGTACTGCTAAGCCAACAGTTAGTACTTGCTTGAAGAAAAATAGTTGTATTGCTCAGTTACAACTGCCAGTACTAAATCAGTCAGTTAATACTGTTAGAGTAAGTTAGTACTGCCAGTACTAACTTAAGACTGTTGAAGGACTTAAGATTGCTGGTTATAAAGTTACTACTGCTGGTTCAAGATTACTGCTGTTAGTGAGAAAGTTAATGCTGCTGAAAGTCTTCTTGTTGTTTCAATGAAGTTAATGTTAAATTTGGGTCCTTGGAAGTTAATGCTAATTAGCAAACAGAAAGACTAAAGATTAATTATGTTTGTAGAGATTTGTGCTGATAGAAATTTGACTAAATACTTAGGAAAGTATTAAATATTTAGTCATTGTATTTAATACATTTGACTAAATATTTGGTAAGTATTGTAAGCTCATTATGACTCCTTGGTTGTTATTAAAAGGGAGATCCTAGGGTATCTAGTTTATCGATCTATACACTCATTTAATTCTTTTTATTCATAATCATACCCTAACACAAACATCTCATTGTATATAGCTTCAAGGTTGTAAACCCTAGTACTACATAGAGTACTCGTATTATTTATCATTAATAATATTGAAGCGTTTTTGTTCATTCGTATCTGCTGTTTCATTGATATATATTCTAGAGTATTAAAGAGTAGATTCTGCATACTCTTTGATATGCACACAAAGTTTCCACCATTGTTATTTTGGATTCATCCAAGGTAACATACTCTTTACAAGGTAAAGAATCGATCAAGGCATGAGATCAACATTATTGTATTTGATTTTCAGGTTATATTAGATGATGAGAGTTTGGAAGTTCATTTGATTTTCACTTGGACGATTCTTGGATGAAGATTTAGCCGAAATTATATTGGTTCTTCTCTGATATTGAGCAAAACCAGGAGAGTATTAGTTTCTCTTGCTTTTTATTTATCTTCCATTTATTTGTTTACATGTACTCATAGAACATTAGGGACAATGTTCAAAATAAGTGTAGGGGAAATAAAAGCCTTAGAAACTATTCTTTCAATTGCATTTGCTTTGTCTTTCAAAAGATGTTTAATATACCAAAACATAGTTTATGACGGTAATTTTAGCCCAAATTCAAAAAAATTATGGCATATATCGGTGAAACTATAGTATTAAAAGCGTCTCATGGATAGAAGTTAAATGACTAGCACAAAATCCCTACCACTCAAAAATTCCACCCAAAACTGTGAGGTTCCGCCCCCTTGATATTTTATTTTAAAGCATTTATCTTCAGTGCTTATGAGAGTGTACCGGTAGTATTATAATTTCTAGAACTTGCTTTAGCGATGTATCTCGAGACTGCTAAGGAGATCGTATTCGTGTGATTAGGATTTACTAAGTGATAAGAGGCATTAGGATAACCCTTGTTTTTAGCCTGCATTTTCTATAGTTATAATGATCTCCTTGGTCATATAATTACCCCCACACCCTTGCTATGAACTCATTTTTAATGCAAGACACCCCTAGTACACCCCTCTAAGCCTATCCTTTTTGTTATCTTCTATTAAGTATTTCAGGACGGCCGAAAGGGGATTTCTTTGGATGAAGGAGATCCTGAATAGACTATTCCGGATTATTTAGTAGTTGAAATTGGTTTACACCCCACCAAAAATATTACACCCAAATCGTCTTAGCCTTCCTATTATGTACTCATTTTTAGTACATTATTTTTATCACATTTGTTTAAACTCTAGTTAATTGTTTACTTTATTACATGGTTTCTAAGTCGAGTCTATCATTAGTGTATACAATTTCAGGACGATTGAGATTCATGGTAGTTTGTATTGTACAGAGAAATGCCATATATGTCTAATGTTCTCTATGTTTTGTTGATCCTTCTCAATTCAGGTCATTAGTTAGTTTATGTTATTGAGTATTAAAAACTCAAGAGTAAGGATGCAACTATAAACCCTGATTTATGTTTATTATTTATATTTAAGTAGATGGCAGGGCAAAAGTGTATATATATAAAATAAAATAAATAGAAAAAATGAAAAAAAACAAATAAAACATGTTGGAATATATGGGCTGTCATCTTGCTATTGTTTATGTCAAGAAAGTGTCAAGAAAAAAAGAGTTTGATGTAGAGTTGTGTATTATTGTCCTAGTTTTTGTCGAGTCTTGGCTTAGCACGTTCTTTTGCATGTATTCTTGTGGAATGATTGACTTTACCACCAGTAAAACTCCCCCATTTCTTAACAATGTTTTCCTATACCTCACACCTAATGTTAACAACCCTTTAAAGACCTCTTTGATAATAATTTTCTAAGTGCCTTTTTTTTTTACGCACAAACGGTTGAAGGTTTTGATCCTTTATCAGCTTATGGTAATTTATATACTATGACAGGTAATGAGTGTTATTTTCTCGTTTCCTATATTGTTATAATTCATTATTACACTAAGAAAAAGAGAGAATCCAAACACTTATGTGAGGGCCTAGTATATTAATTTTTCATTGCTGTTAATCTACAATGTCTATCCAGTCTGTGTCATGTACTTATCTTTATTGAGTAGTTAAAATGCCCCCGACTTTTGCTATTTATATGGTAAAAAAAAAGCCCATATGTTTGAGGACAAAGCAAATTCCTATGTGTTGGGGTATTTGACGAATCGGTGTTATTTATATACACTGTTTCAGGTCATTTAACCCCAAAAATCATGTAAATATGCCCAAATTATGCACTTAATTGTTTCTTTTTGTTGTCTTAACATTTGGGAAGCATTTGTAGTAATACACGTGACTTGGGCGCAATTTGGGAAGAAACGAGACAAGAATGCAACTCTACGTGATTTTGATCAAGTGATGGATTTACAGTGCTTGGTGACGGCGCCACAATCTCTTTTGACGTCGTCATGATCTTGAAGCGACGACGTCTCAACCTTTGGTGACGCCGTCAAAGTAGCCGACACTGAGAAGCCCATAGAAGATTCTACGGGTTGACGACGTCACGATTTGTAAGCGACGCCGTCAGGACCCAAACTCTATATATAGACTCCTTATTTTTTATGTTTTGTGTAGTAAAACGTGGAGTATTCATGGGTAAACTTTGTAGCAGTAGTTTTGGAAAGTTTTTAGGGTTTTTAAACCCTTTTGTACTCATCATAACTCCATGTTCCATTGAAGTGAAGTTCTTTATCTCTTTTAATCATTCGATATATCTATGTGTTGTTTGATTAATTGTTCTTCACTTTTAGTAAACATGTTTGGCTAAATTTAAATTGTGTTTACTTATGATTGCATGAAACCTAGTTAATTATCTCTTTAATTATTGCTTCTTGTTAATGGTGTGCGCGTTAGGCTTTAGAAAACTAGCTATTTGATCTTCATATCATAGCATAGACGTCTAGGGTAACGCGATTAGGTTAAGAGGATACCCACATTCTAAATTTTCATATCTAGTTTGACGTAAGAGTGGATTCCTGGATAGGTATTTATAGCGCATGAACTTACTATTAGACGTGAGCGGTGTCTGCAGATAACCATCGTCTAGATTGTCATGTCGATAGCGGACTTGACCAACCCGCTATTGTATTAGGAAATACTTACACATTACATTAACAAGGGTGAAGGGCAATAAAACTAGAGAGAACAACTAGGGAGTAGTGCATTATTAGGTGAACACATTTGTTTAACTATATGAGTTTTCTATCACTTTACTTTTCTGCAATTAGAAAAGAATTGGGAGTAGTTTAATTTAGTATTTTAATTAACCCCCTTCAAAACCCAAGATTTTTACTTTCTTTCTTAACAATATAAAAACACCAAAAATAATCTTCTCCCAATCTATAGACCTTTGTAAACATACAATTCGAACGTACCTAAACTATTCCTTTAGAGAACGATAATAACCTCCGAGTCTTGACTATACTACACTACAATAGTTAGGTACACTGCTTAGGAGAGTTGTAAAACTTTTGTTGTGCAACCTGCAGCATCAATACAACAATTTAAACAAATCTATTTGACTCTTTGCAACATTCAGAACAAAGCATAGAAACTATGAAGACCCACCATCCTTGTGGAATGCCTTAACCATATTTTTCTTTGTAATGTTAAGATAATGATGAGTTGATTGCTTAGGAGAAAAGACAGAAACATTATGATGTATAAAAATGCTCCTACGATAATTATCTTTGCAAACCTCTCCTTGGTAAGTACTTTGTAATGAATAGTACCATAGATTGTAACAGAAAGGTCTTTGAGTGTTACTGTGAGATCGCCCAGTGTATTCAGAGTACAAGACTTGATAATTGTAAAAACTTTCTCAAGTTTCCCATTCTAGAGAAATTTCTTGGCGTCTCTAAAATAGCCAGTCACTATCCCTCCATCAACATTGACATACCCAACCACGCTAAGCCACGGCGCACGCGTAAAATTGTCATCCTCTCCCACATCCTCAATAACTTTTCTAATATACTCTTGTATAGACATTACGGATTCCTCTCCACCTTCTCGTGTATCAGCTATTTTACGAAGCTTGGTCGTTTGAACAATACCAGCGGGACCTGGTATTATCCTAATAGACTTCACAAAAAATTATCAATTGATGGTTTTGAGATGAAAATAGGGTTTGGGTGGTGGTGGTTGTCTCAGGGAGTATGTGGGGGTTCTTGCTAGGACGGAGGACGAGGGTTAATCGAAGATTAGAATCATCTATATCAAGGGCTTGTTCCCATTCATGATTTGGTGGCGAATTCATTTTTAGTGGATTGATTGCATATGCTTTAACTTTGATAGTTGTTTACAGACTGATCTTAAATAGGGTTGTAGGTTCAAGACTTCTTTGGGACACTATATTCACTTGTACTTATCTATAAATTGAATAGGGTTATCTATGAATTTGGTCCCTGAAGTTTAAGATTTTCAAGTGCACTACTACACCTTTTATATTTACTCATTTCTCGTTTACTCGCCCATATTTTCTACCGTCGTTCACATAAATAGAGAAAAACCTAAGACCACCTCACATGCCATTTTCATTTAGATAGTTACACTTTCCACTTGGTTTCACGGAAAATGTGAAAAAAACTAACGATACCATAACATCTTCACATGGCTAACAATGAAACTGAATGTTCACCAAGTGAAGTATGTTTATCATACTCTGACAGTGAGTTGCTGATACAAACACCATGGTCTGATGAGTCCAAGAATGAAAAAAGGGCAAAAAGGTGGAGAGAAGAATTCGAATGGAAAAGTTCTTGTTTGAAATTGACTTTACGATTTGAAGGCATTAATAAAACGACTTGATTTAAGAGGTAAAGGCATCGAGGTAATGTGATAAGACAAGATTATCCAGAAGCACGTGTGTAAAAGAGGCTTCATTTGAAAACAACATTTAGGGAAACAATGTGGTGATTCTTGTAGAGATGCCATGTAGCAGTTGAAACGAGGGTAGGATGATCATGTTACCTGATGAGATTAATGGTGCTTTTTACGGGTGAAGAGGTTCCAACCCATGGTTGGTTAAGGAAATGTAACCTTGGAATTTTTGGTTTGTAATAGGTTGAAACCATGGTGGTGTATGAACTAGTGGACAAAGAAAGGATACTGAAGCGGAAAATGGGTGTATGGTTGGAACTAGATGGATGATGCATTTACTAAAGATGAACGTCAATGATGAATGCAAAGAATGGGTCGTTTATGTGCTATCTTCTATTACTAATGTTTTGGATCTTAAATTACCCTTGTATGTATTTCTTGTAATTTTTGTTGTATGTATATGTGTTATGTTTAAGAGAATCAAGTTATGAAAGCCATTACTGTTAATGCAAACTTTGTTTCCAGGCCTTCGGGCTAGAATTAATTGAGTTTTGGTTTCAATTCCCAGGTCTTGCACCAGAATGAATTGATATAGCTGTAATGGTTTGCTTAAAACCATAGGGTCTCTCAACTGACCAATGTTTCATGTACCTATAAGTTGAGATGGTTTGCAATCCACCATGGGAGTAACCCTTTCTGGGTCCCAAGGATTGTCTAGCCCACAAGCAAACGGCTATGTGGTAAAGGCTTATAAAATCCGTTGATGGTTGCCAGGTTACCCAAAACTGGATGGTTATCACTTGCCATATTCTTGAAATGAAAAGTGGCTAGTCCTGAGCAAACGGCTACAGGTAAAGACTAATCAAATCCGTTTATGGCTGTGATGACTTGCCCAAAGTCATATAGTACTCAACCCACTATGATTCAAGTTTGGAGTGGTTGAAAATGGTTCCAATCTTCCATGGCATTCCTTTTTCTAGGACCCTATAGATTGGCTAGCCCAAGAGTTAATGGCTACTTGGTAAAGGCTTCATCAAATCCATTTATTTTCTATGATTCACCTCTTCCAGGAGTTAACACACCATGGAAAGTGATGAGAATAGTTATAACCTGAATTGATGACTCTTATGCTGCTGTGGAGATTCTGAGTTCATGCTATGGAATTCATTGTTGCTGCTGGAGTGCTCAAGTTCAAGTTATTGCTGCTGTTTTTGTTGCGGTTTCAATCCTCAAAGCTTTCAAGACTGCAGATCTATCTAGGAAACTGGAAGTTAACTATGTCAAATTCCAGTTTAGGGGAGGATTGTTAGGAATATATTTGTATTTATTAGTTCCTACTGGTAGGTATGTAGTTCCTACTGGTAGAGTAATTGCTACTGATAGTGTAATAGTTGCTACTAGCGGGTATGTAGTTCCTGCTGCTTATGATATTAGTCCTGGTAGAGTAAAGTAATTACTCCAGGATAAGTTTAGTTCGTTTAAACTATGGATAGGCATGAGAAGTAGTAGATAGACTCATGGAATCGTAATTCTAGGAGAATTAGTTTAGGTTTCATATCTATAAATGAAACCACACGGTTTAGGTTTGAGGAATGATTGAACAATCAAGAAACAGTTTCACAATTAATAGAAAAGATCCATAGAGGATCAAAGTATTGTTTTAGTAATTCTTCTTTAGCACTATTGTTTATTTTCCGCGTGAACAATAGATTGTTTTGTTAGAGTCTCTCACAGAGTTACTTTTGATTACATTAGTACTCTATATTCATCACAGGCTTAAAAGATCTATCTAGGGCTGAGACCTACAAGTGGTATCAGAGCCTGGAGAGAGTCTTTGTTGAAGAATAATTACTGTTATTGCTTCTAAATCATTACAATGACTTCACCGTATCCAACACCACCGTTTACTGGACCATCACCATCCGATTCTTCATTCTCCATCCCAACAACATCCGAACCAGTATTTTCTATGGCAACAACTGAACCTGTATTTCAGGCACAAACTTCCTCCTCTGCACAACCCTCACAAAATCCTCAGCCTCAATACCAGCAATATAATTCAACAACTGTTTCCAGCAGTAATGCCAAATTCCCTTATTTAAAAAAAGAAGAGTATGAAACTTGGGCAATGAAGATGGAATATTGGATCATGAACACTGACCACAATCTGTGGAACATTGTTCTTCAAGGAAACAGCAGGAAACGAACAGGTGGCAGAGATCCTAGAGGCAACATAATGATTCTTCCTCCTGTCACTATGGAAGAACAAATTGCTGTCCAACGAGAGACAAAAGCTAGAACTATTCTACTTCAGTCTCTTCCAGAGGATCACATGGCTGACTTTCATCATCTTGATGATGCTAAGGATATCTGGTTGGCAGTAAAAGCCAGATTTGGAGGGAATGAAGAGTCAAAGAAAATGAGGAAGTCAATGCTCAAGCAGGAGTTTGCAGACTTTAAGATATCTGAATCCGAGGGTTTGCACAAGGGATATGATAGGTTTCAGAAGGTGCTGAGTCAACTTAATCAAATGCAAGCAAGACCAGATAATGAAGACTGCAACATGAAGTTCCTTAGAGCTCTACCACCTTCTTGGTCACAGGTGGCAATCACCCTTAAAACAAAGGGTGGTCTTGATTTCTTAAGCTTTGATGATTTGTATAACAAGCTTAGGACACTTGAGATTGATGTGAAGGGTGGTTCTAGCTATGATTCAAGAGTTCCTGCTGCTCCTACACACTCAGCTTTCATTAGTGCTGCTAGCACTAATTCCAAGTGGTCAACTGCTGATTCCAAATGTCAACCTTCTTCTGTTAGCTATACCACTACTTCTTCCTCTGCTGATGCTTCAGGCAATGTTCTTGAAAATGTTCTTCACTCTTTTGTTGCTGAAAGTGATCCACAACAACAGATCACTTATGAAGACTTTGACCAAATTGGCAAGTTGGATTTGGAAGAACTTGACATCAAATGGCAGATGGCAATGCTTTCTGTTCGAATCAATAGATTTGAAAAGAAGGCTGGTAGAAAATTCAAGTTTAATAACAAAGATGCTGCCAGGTTTGATAAAAAGAAGGTCAGGTGCTATCAATGTTCAGAGTTGGGACATTTTGCAAGAGAATGTACAGGGAAGAAGGTGGATTCAAAGACAAGGTATTCTCAATTTAAGATCAAAGAACTGGATAAATCAGAAGAACCAAAAGCTTTGGTGTCAGTTGATTCAATGCTCAATTGGTCAGACCACGAAAGTGAAGATATGGAGAAAGGTGCTTCTGAGGTCTATGGGATGATTGCAGGATATGGGGATGATACTATCATTCCTACTGGTGATGCTGCTGATGGTGGTGGTAGAGATAGTTTTTCTGCTGATGGTGTGTTTGTTGCTGCTGGTACTGATGCTGATGGTGTGTTTGTTGCTGCTGGTACTGATTCTGATGGTGTTTCTGTTGCTGCTGATGTTGGTGCTGATAGTGTTTCTGTTGCTACTAGCGATGCTACTGATGCTGAAACTGAATTTGCACTCATGGGGTTATCCCCTCAGGTACAATCTTGTCCTTTTGGCTGTAATCATACTTATACAGAACTTAAAAAGGAGTTTGATAATTTATACAGAACTTAAAATGGATTTTGATAATCTGAAGAAAAAACAAAAAAAAAGAGTGCAATATAAAGAGTGTTTTCTCCAAGTCCAAGCATACAAAAGTTCACTTCAAAACTTAGAACAACAGAAGTCTTGGTACCAAAATAATCAGTTAGCTTTAGAAGAGAAAATTAGAATCTTGACTGCAGACCTAGGCAACACCACCAACATGCTCAAATATACTGAAAAACTGAATGAACAGGCTAAAATTGATAAAATGAATAATCAGGCCAAACTTGAGGAGTCTAATGCACGATTTGACAAATGGAAGGAATCTTCCAAAAACCTAGTCAAACTGATCAATAGTTCCATGTCCTCTAGATCAAAATTTGGTTTAGGATATGGAGACACTTTTGGATCAGATGAGGTGTTTGATCTCTCTGCACCTAGTATCTTTGACTCATGTCTTAAGGATGCTATAGAGAAACCTCTCTATGACTGGTTTGTCAAACCTGTTGGAATGCATGCTGTTCCTCCCCCTATAACAGGAACATTCATGCCTCCTTCCAACAAGCCTGACATTGATGATACACAGTTTACCTATGGTTCAAAGTCCAATAATTGTGTTGAAACTAACTCTGTATCTAATGACTTTGTCTCTTGTGATAACAGTGACAAGTCCTCAGACTCAGAGTCCGCTGGCTTTGCATCCTGTGCATCAAGTGTCAACTCCTCAAGCACCATGACCAATGCCTCTAGTTCAGTAGATTTGCAGACTTTACACAAGACTGATGACCAAGGACCATGCAATGTCACTCAAACTCCTAGTTTTTCTTTTAAGGAGAATGTAAAAACTCCTAGGAATTTATGTAATAGGAATGGATCAAACAATATTAGTCTGTGTAAAAACAAGTCTTTTAGTGTTAAGAAATGTTTTGTTTGTGGTAGTAAATTTCATTTGATTCGTGATTGTGATTTTTATGAGAATCAGTTGAGAGTGAATAATGCACCTGTGTGGAAAAATGTAGAAAACATTCCCTCATTTGTTCCTAGACCAGCCTATGTTCCTACTGGTAGCAGGAACAGACCAACATCTGTTCCTGCTGGTAGGCCATTTCCTGCTGGTAGTAGGAACAGACCAACATCTGTTCCTGCTGGTAGACCATTTCCTACTGGTTGGCATAATCCTGCTGCTAGACCTATGACCAGACCAAAAAGCCATTATTTTCAACAGTTTCATAGGTCTGGCTCATATAACCAAATGGCTATGGATGAGGGCAGATGGGGAACTGCTGTTAAGACCTCAGCAGGTTGTTCTTAGCAAAGTAACAGGCCAAATATGCATTGGGGATCCAAGAACAATGGTGGATCTCACCAATCTACAGAATGTTCCTCATATTGATCCACAAAGGCAGGCCCAAGTCAGTTCTGACTTGGGTCTCCCATGTATACTAATGTTGTACTTTCTTGTGTATATTGTAGGACAATTCTCATACAAATAAAGATATAGGTATTGTTGATAGTGGTTGTTCCAGACGCATGACAGGTAATAAGGAGAAATTGGGTGATTTTGTGAAGATTAAAGGAGGGACTGTCACTTTTGGAGGTGGAGATGGTAAAATCACTGGTAAAGGCACAATCAGGACTTCCAACTTCAACTTTGAGAATGTTTATTATGTGGAAGAACTTCAGAACTTCAATTTGTTCTCTGTGTCACAAATCTGTGATACCAAGAACAAAGTTCTGTTTACTGACTCAGAGTGCCTTGTCCTCTCCAAGGAGTTCAAACTACCTGATTCCAGTCAAGTTGTTCTCAGAATTCCAAGGAGACACAATCTCTATTGCTTCAATTTGGCTCACATCCATCCAGAAAGGGAAATCAAGTGTTTGTTGGCAAAAGCATCCTTAGATGAGTCCACCAAATGGCATAGAAGGATGGCTCATGTGAACTTTAAAAACATGAACAAGCTGGCAAATCATGGATTGGTCAATGGGCTTCCTTCAAAACTCTTCACAAATGAACACAACTGTGTTGCATGCAACAAGGGAAAGCAACACAAGGCCTCTTACAAGGCCATCACTGCAGTCAGCACCATTTCTGAGCCTCTCCAGTTACTACATATGGACCTTTTTGGTCCTACTTCCATCAGAAGCATTGATCACAAGTACTATTCTTTGGTGGTCACAGATGACTTTAGCAGGTTTAGCTGGGTTTTCTTTTTGGGAACTAAGGATGAGACCTTTTATCTCCTTAGGGATTTCATTACTTTTGTAGAAAACCAGCTAACTAAAAAGGTTAAGGCTATAAGGTGTGACAATGGGACAGAGTTCAAAAATTCTAGCTTAATTGAACTCTGTGGGTCCAAGGGGATTAAAAGGGATTATAGTGTTGCCAGAACCCCACAACAAAATGGGGTTGCTGAAAGAAAGAATAGAACCCTAATAGAGGCAGCAAGAACTATGCTTGCTGACTCTAAGTTACCTACCATGTTTTGGACAGAAGCAGTTAGTACTGCTTGTTATGTTCTAAACAGGGTTTTAGTAACTAGGCCCCATAATAAAACTCCCTATGAACTTTTATCTGGGAAAGTTCCAAACGTTAGTCACCTTAAACCTTTTGGCTGTCATGTGACCATACTTAACACTAGTGATCATTTGGGAAAATTTGAGGGTAAAGCTGATGAAGGTTTTCTTGTTGGGTACTCTGCTCATAGTAAAGCTTATAGAGTTTATAATTTATCCAACAAAAGGATAGAAGAAACACTGAATCTGAGATATATGGAAGATAAACCAAATATTCAGGGTTTGGGTCATGAATGGTACTTTGACCTTGACTATTTGACTGATTCTTTAGGTTATACTCGTTTCAAGTCTAATCAACCTGCAGGTACTCAAGATACTAACAATCATGCAGGTTTAAAAGATGACTCAGATTCAGAGAGTGATGAGCAATTGATTGTTGTTCCTTCTTTTCCTTCTAACCATTTTTTAGGTCCCGAGGTTAATCCTGCTTCTGACACTGTGGAGAGCACTTCAGACTATGCAGAGGAACTTGCTAGGCTTCAACGACAAGAATATGAAGCCAATTCTATAGCAAAGGACACTTGGGACAACGCTGATACGGTTCCTGCTGTTAGTGCTATTCCTGTTACTAGCATTCCTGCTGGTAGTATTAATCAGGCTGCTGGTGTTTCTGCTGTTCCTTCTACACCATTTTCTTCTATGGCTGAACTTGTTCATGCTAATGATACACCACTTCCTCCTGCTCACTCATTGGGATCAAGTGAAAATTCTACTAGATTTCCCTCTCCTTCTGATCTTGCCAATCACATATCCTCCTCTTTTGAGATGGAGGGTATTCACCATCATCCTACCACTGGCATTTTCTCTGAATCTTCATATGATGCTGACTTTGGTGGTTCAATCACAAATTTAGTACCTCACATAGATGTTGATCCAGCTCCCACAAGAAGAGTGCATACTGTGCATCCTATTTCACAGATTATTGGGGATATTTCTTCACCAGTTCTCACAAGGGGATCTTTGAAGAAATCCAAGTTTGGAGAGAGTGCACTTGCTGGCTATGTTCATGATCAACAAAGGAACAATCATACAGACTATTTACATTGTCTGTTTGCTTGTTTTCTCTCCCAACTTGAACCTAGCAGTGTTGCTCAAGCACTTAATGATCCTGATTGGGTGGAAGCTATGCAGGAGGAAATGCAACAGTTTGTTCATCAGGAGGTGTGGAAGCTTGTGCCCTTACTAGAAGGAAAAACTGCTATTGGACTAAATGGATTCTTAAATATAAAAGAGATGCCAGAGTATCGTAGTTCGGAATAAAGCAAGGTTGGTGGCTTAAGGTCTATAGGCAAGAGGAGGCATTGACTTATGATGAGGTTATTGCTCATGTGGCTCGAATTGACTTAGCTATTCGCTTATTCTTAGCATTTGCTATCATTACATGGGTTTTATGGTATATCAAATGGATGTCAAGAGTGCCTTTCTCTATGGGGAAATTGATGAAGAAGTCTATGTTACTCAACCCAAAGGATTTGAGGATCCTTTTCACCCTAAACAATGTGTACAGGTTGTGGAAAGCCTTTGTATGGCCTTATCAAGCACCTCGGGCAGGTACGGCCGCTTGTCTACTTTTTCTGTTAAGCATAATTACATAAGAGGTTCATAGACAAAAACTCTCTTTATTAAGAAGAATTACCAGGGACATCATACTTGTACTGGTCTATGTGGATGAACAATATTTTTGGCCTACACAAAATAAAGCCTGGTGTGATGAATTTGAGGTGTTGATGAAAGGTGAATTTGAGATGAGTGCGATGGGTGAGTTAACATTCTTTTTAGGACTTCAGGTTACTCAGAAGTCAAATGGGATATTTATCAGCCAAGACAAGTATGTCCAGGACATGCTTAAGAAGTTTGATATGGTGAATGTGAGATCTGCAACTACACCCTTTGAAGCTACCAACCCTAAATCCAAGGAAGAACCTGATGAGGCTGTTAATGTTCATTTATACAGATCCATGATAGGTTCCCTCATGTATTTGACAGCTTCAAGGCCGGATATTCAGTTTGCAGTGAGTGCTTGTTCTAGACACCAGGTCACACCTTTGACTTCCCATTTAAATCAGTTAGAGGATTTCAAGGCGAATCTTAAAGGCCGACCAAAATTAGGTCTTTGGTACCCAAGAGATTCTCCTTTTGTTTTGGAAGCATATAGTGATAGTGACTATGCTGGTTCCCATGGTGATCGAAAATCCACAACTGGTGGATGTCAATTTCTGGGAAGAAGGTTAATATCATGGCAGTGTAAAAAGCAGACTATTGTAGCTACCTCTTCAACTGAAGCTGAGTATGTTGCTGCTGCTAACTGTTGTGGTCAGGTACTTTGGATACAAAATCAAATGCTTGATTATGGGTTCAATTTTATGAACACTAAGATCTTTATTGATAATCAGAGTACCATATGTATTGTTAAAAACCCAGTCTTTCACCAAAGAACAAAGCACATCGAAATTAGGCACCATTTTATTAGAGATGCAAATGAAAAACATCTTATTCAAGTGCTTAAAATCCATACCTGATTTATATGGCTGATTTGTTAACCAAGGCATTTGATGGACCAAGGTTTAATCACCTTGTGGTTCACATAGGGATGATTAATCCCTAGATGCCATGGTTAAGGGGAGGATTTGGGTCCAAGGGGAGGACTGTTGTTTGTATATTATTCTTAGGATATTAGAATAGCAGCTTTAATTCTAGTAGTTAGATCCTTTTGTTTTTCTATGTATATGGTTTGTGTGGTTTTGGTCTAACATTTTGCAGGGAAATGATTCATGATGTGTGCATAGCATGGAGTGTGTGGCCTTAATTTGATGAGAACATTCACTTCTGGTTGGATAAGTGTTATTCCTGGTGTTGCATGAGTTTCTACTGGTGGTTATACTGGTTTCTTCTGACTGAACAATTCCTACTGGTGGTCTTACTGGTTTCTGCTGGTAGAGTTGTTCCTGCTGGTTTTGTTAATTGTTTGATAGGGTTTACTTTTCTTCAAGGACTAAAATTGAGTTTTATTATACTTCAATAGTAAAACTGAAACAAGTGGGCATTCAATTGCTAAAAAGGGGTATCTATTTAAAGGGTTCATTACTATTTGCCCTCATTTTTACAATTACCTTTCTATCAAACCCTAATTTTTTACAGCCCCCTTTTGTTTGTTCCACTCACCTTTCGAAAGTGCAATTCCTACTACCCACCAGGAGTAACTCCATTGCATCTACACACCAGTACTAACACTTAACCCTGTTCAAGCTATCATTGATCTAATGGCTGCCCTAAAATACCGCGACGAGCATAATAAGGTTGGATTTTTAGAGAAATCCAAAGGTAGCACAGATTATGATCAGGTTATTGACTTTTTGCTTGATTCTCACATAAGGTATGCCATTGTGTCTGGACCTCTCATCCATGAATCCCTCATAAATAAATTCTGGTATACGGCTCACTCTTATCAGCTGAGTTGTCTACCTGCTATTGGTGGCCAAAATATAGATGGTATCTGGTATACTATCACTGGAATCTTTTGTTGGAGTGGCTTCATTGTTAATGAT
This sequence comes from Tanacetum coccineum, assembly GCA_026074375.1. Classification (NCBI taxonomy): domain Eukaryota; kingdom Viridiplantae; phylum Streptophyta; class Magnoliopsida; order Asterales; family Asteraceae; genus Tanacetum; species Tanacetum coccineum. Next base: position 143,000 of record BQNB010000625.1, on the reverse strand, counting down.
GGAGGGAGGTATAGTAGATATGTCTATTGCTGAGATTTACACAGGCATGCACAACCTAGGGTACCCCACAGAGGGAAAGCTGACAATTCACAAGAACAAATTCTCACCTCAGTGGAGGTTCCTGATTCACACTCTCTTGCATTGTCTAAGTACAAAGTCAGGGAGTTGGGATCAATTTGGAAGTCCCCTGGCCATTGCTTTGATATGTTTGTGTGAGGGAAGGAAGTTTAACTGGTCTAGTTATATTTTTAATGGGATGGTAAATAACATTCAAAACTCAAACAAATTTTTGATGTATCCTAGGTTTCTACAGATGATTTTGAATATAGAAACAAGGAATACCAAACCCTACAGGGCTCTTAGACTAACCAGTAAAATGTTTGCCAATATGAGACTGAACTTTCATGGGGATCCTATGCCTTTGTTGGCATCTATGCTTGCTCCTGCTCAACCTGCTATAGCAGGTGAAAGCTCAGGGGAAGCTGAACCTTCAGTCCCACCAAATGTCCCTGAGACAGTGACTGAGACTGTTCATTCTCATGAACAAGTCTCAACACCACCCAGACCAGCACCAACCAATACTGATGCTCAACAGAATGAGCAGGGTCCATTTTCTGACCCTAACTTTGAGTCTACTTCAACTCAAGCCCATGACTCCATTCCTGACCCTGTTCCTTCTACTAATGTGGAAGATGAATCTCTGGGAGGAACTTTCTTTGCTACTCCTCCAAGGTCCCCTGCAGCTCCACCTAAAGGTACAACCTCAAGAGGTGCTGCGGACCCTCTTAATCTAACAGCTTTGTGTACATTAGTGTGTGAACAAGGGAAAAAGATTGAGAATTTGGAATCTGAGCTTCAAGCCCATAAGCTGCTGTTTAAAGAGGTGATGGGAACATTGGTAAAAAGAGTGAAGGTTTTGGAATCAAAACTCAAAGCTAGAGGAAGAAAAGTGTTTGTGAGTGAATCTGATGATGAGGAGGCAGAGGAACAAGATGTAACCATTGATCAGCTTGCTAATGGGGCGCTGATGTGAGCTGCTTCTGGGGGGGGGCGGGGGGGGTTGGAGTTGGCTGCAGACACATCTCCTATTCTTGCTAATGACAATCAAACAGCTGACATTCCTCCTGGTGCATCCACTCACACTACTGCATTTAGTAGTGAAACTGCTGATCCCTTTAACAAAGGAAAATCTCCTATGGTAGAGGAAGATCCTCTAATCAAGCCAAGGTCTTTCAGACAATTGGAGGAGGACAGATTGGGTGCAGAACTGCAAGAAACATTGAAGAGGGAACAGGTGGAGTTGGTAGTGAAACAAGGAGAAAGACAGAGGAAGAGGCAAGAGGATGTTCTTAATTCTGCAAAGTACTACACGGATGATGATTGGATCCGTATCATGGGACAAGTACATGCTAATCAGGGACTTACTGCTGATTTACTTGGTCCTGATGTTACTAAAGAAAACTTTGCAGAGAGAATGGTCAAAGTTATTGCTGAAAGGAGGAGACAGTTTGAAACCAGAAGTTTATAGAGAGAGGAATAAACCTATGACATATGCACAGCAGAAAAACTTTATGAGAACTTATGTCAAGAATCAGAGTTCTGTCATTTATTCTACTGGATGGACTTTGAAACATGTCAAGTCTTTTACTGATGCCACACTTCAGGAGGAGTTTAACAAGATTCGACATGCTGTTGAAAATTTGCAAAACTCAGCTATCAGGAGGTCTTATTAAAAGGACCTGGTGGCAGATTTGGAACAGCCTACTTCCAAGAAAGTCAAAATTTCTCACCCCCCCCCCCCCCCCCCCCCAAATGAAGCTCAACACACTTCTGTTCCTCCTGCATCAAATCCATCAACTGCGGGTGTTCCATCTAACCCTTCACCATTTGTTGATACTCCTCCACACTCACCTGAGGTTACACCTGTTTCACCACCCAAACCATCTGATGCTGCTCCATCTGCTGCTGCTCCATCCAATGCTTCATCACACCCTGATGTTCCACCTGAAACATCTGTTGATCCAACGGTTACTCCTACACCACCTTGTGCTCCACCTGTTTTTCGGTCATCTGGACCTAGGACAAGAAGTCGATCAATTGATGCTGATATCAAGACATATAGCACCAGGAGGAAGTCTCTCGCCCCAAGGAAGATGCCCTCTTCTGAAGTGGATTTGACTGCTCCTGATAACTCCTTCATTCAAGTGCTGTTGAATGATGACTCTGATGATACTGATGATTCTGACCCTCTTTTCTTTTGGCATGCATTTGCTGCTTGGGAAGTTGTTCCTACTGGCTTGGGAGATGTCAATGCTTTATACTTCACTGATAAATCTTCCAAATACTTCACTCATCTTAGAGAGATTCTGCACCTGCTTGATCGACAGGATTTGTCTAAGTTATATGGTATGGTTGTTAAGCATTATGAAGTCAACCCTCTAGCTGGTACATGACTGATTTTGTGGGGAGATCTACATGTTTTGTTTGAGTCTACTACTGGTGGTTCAAGTGTTGAAGTTTGGAATGATCAAAAGGAGTGGGTCATCCGCAGCTGGAAATTGTTTCCATTTTCTGGTGTTCATGTGCTGGAAACATTTACAGGCAAGATTTTATACATGTTTGCAGATACACCATATCCTCTTTCTATTTCCCTCATGAAGAAGATGTTGAAGCATAAGTTGGAAGTGGAGATAGATGGTGTAGGGAATGACATGACGTATGCTGTGCAACTGATTAAGTTCATCAAGAATCAGCTTGCTTCTTGTGTTCCTTCTGATTGATTCTGGTATCTTGTTACTGCCTTGTATATATTTTTATTGCTTTTGGTATGTATAGTTTTGTTTATTGCAGGTCACTTTGGATGGTTTTTGGGGTTTTTGTGGTTTTTGGATGGTATCACAATGTTTTGAGTTGCTACTGAGCTTAAATCCTTTTTGGCTCAAAATTTGGTTTTCATGTGATAAAAAGTTTCTCTTTTGGGGTGCAACATCATTATGGGTATCAATTCCCAGGCCTTAGGGCTAGAATTAATTGAGTTTTGGTTTCAATTCCCAGGTCTTAGACTAGAATGAATTGATATAGCTGTAATGGTTTGCTTAAAACCATAGGGTCTCTCAACTGACCTATGTTTCATGTACCAATTAGTTGAGATGGTTTACAGTCCACCATGGGAATAACCCTTTCTGGGTCCCAAGGATTGTCTAGCCCACAAGCAAACGGCTATGTGGTAAAGGCTTATAAAATCCGTTGATGGTTGCAGGTTACCAAAAACTGGATGGTTATCTCTTGCCATATTCTTAAAATGAAAGTGGCTAGTCTGAGCAAACGGCTTACATGTAAAAGACTAATCAAATTCGTTTATGGCTGTGATGACTTGCCCAATGTCATTTTAGTACTCCCAACCCATATGATTCAAGTTTGGAGTGGTTGAAAATGGTTCAATCTTCCTTGGCATTCCTTTTTCTGGACCCTATAGATTGGCTAGCATAGAGTAAATGGCTACTTGGTAAGGCTTCAGCAATCACTTATTTTCTATGATTCACCTCTTCCTAGGAGTTTAACACACATGGAAGTGATGAGAATAGTTATAACCGAATTGATGGACTCTTATGTATGTTGGAGATTCTGAGTTCATCTATGGAAATATCATTGTTGCTGCTGGAGTGCTCAGTATAAAGTTTATTGCTGCTGTTTTTGTTGCTGTTTCAATCCTCAAGCTTACACGTAAAGATCTATCTAGAAACTGGACATTAACTATGTCAAAATCCAGTTTAGGGGAGGATTGTTAGGAATATATTTGTATTTATTAGTTCCTACTGGTAGGTATGTAGTTCCTACTGGTAGAGTAATTGCTACTGATAGTGTAATAGTTGCTACTAGCGGGTATGTAGTTCCTGCTGCTTATGATATTAGTCCTGGTAGAGTAAAGTAATTACTCCAGGATAAGTTTAGTTCGTTTAAACTATGGATAGGCATGAGACGTAATAGATAGACTCATGGAATCGTAATTCTAGGAGAATTAGTTTAGGGTTTCATATCTATAAATGAAACCACACGGTTTAGGTTTGAAGAGACGATTGAACAATCAAGAAATAGTTTTATGATTAATAGAAAAGATCCATAGAGGATCAAAGTATTGTTCTTAGTAATTCTTCTTTAGCACTATTGTTTATTTTCCGCGTGAACAATAGATTGTGTTGTTAGACTCTCACAGAGTTACTTTTGGTTCTCATTAGTATCTATATCTTCACATGCTAAAGAAATCTTATCTAGGGCTTAGGACAACGTAGTGAAAGCGCTTCAAGTTTAACTAGGATTAGAGTGGATGAACCAAAGTCATTGAACCATCTTCCTTTATATGTTAAACGGAAACGCTTCACGCATATCCTTCCTCTCGTTCATTCAGTCCATTTGTATGCCTACCCTTTAACTGGATAGGGTTCTTATCCTTGTGTTTCTCTAGATTGCTTTAGAAGTCAAAAGCCTTCGTACTCGTAAGAGCGGCCTCACTTCCACATTCAGATAGGTGGACCTTATTAAAATTGTTCCCGTAACTTAAAACAATCCAACACAATTTGTGTTATAAGTCCATTAAGAATTCTTGTTCAACCTTTAACTACATTACGGTTCTAAGTTCCACTAACCCCTGGGATGGTAATTTTTAAATTTCGTAGAACATCAGTCACGTTCGGATGATGTACTTTTACTTCTCAAGAGACTTGGTGAATAACTAAGTGTCAAGACAATGTTCCATCATGGGTGACTACTTGTACATGGGCTTGAGTCCCATTCCTTGCGAAGTACTTTCAATTAGTTTTCTTGGTAGTCCTTTTGTGAAAGGACCTGCTAAGTTCTTACTAGATCGTAAAAAACTAACGATGATCACCCCATCATTTATCAACTGATTGACTCGTTTGTGTCTAAGTCCAATGTGTCTGGACTTACCATTGTACACTTGATTGTAGGCTCTTTATAATGTAGATTGACTATAACAATGCACAGAGATTGGCGGCATATGTTTCGACCATAAGGGTATGTTTATTAACAAGTCCCGTAGCCATTCTACTTCTTTGCAGCATGACGCTAATGCCACAAACTCTGTTGTCATAGTAGAGTCTGTTAAACAACTCTGTTTCTTTGATCCCCAGGACACTACACCCCCACCAAGAGTGAAAATCCATTCGCTCGTGGATGCATAGTCTTCTTGATCAGTCATCCAACTTGCATCAGTATAACCTTCTAATACTGATGGATCTCCGTTGTATTCCAAACCATAATCCATGGTTTGTTTCAAGTATTTAAACACTCGATTTACAGCATCCCAATGTTCCTTGTCAGGACTACTAATATGCCTACCTAATCTTCCTACGACATAAGCAATATCAGGTCTAGAACATGTCATTGTATTATCATGCATATAATATTTCCAGGAAAATATTTTCGCATGTCAATAAACCGCCATATTATAATTTTCAGTAAAACAATTATTGAACTTGCAATTTCACCAAAAATGCATATTATAACCGAATAACCATGAAAGAACTAAATTATTAAAAATATACTTACCAATCAAGTCAATTAATGCATCGGTTTTATTACTGTATTAAATATACCGAACATCGTTCGCATGCTAGAATTTTCGTTTTCAATTTATGAGCCTAGATTTTCTTTGCGTGAAAAATAAACGCATGCACACAGGCCATAAATCTATATTTATCGACAAATTGATAACAATTTCAAATTCCATCATGTAAACTTAACATATGTGTATATCCTTTTATATCCCATATGCATAATTTGAATTTAATCATCATTCAAATTTCATGCAAGCATGTCAATTCATAATTTTGGTGTATATATATTAACAAAACATGTATATTTAATTGATTAACATATCCTTAATTACTATACATGTAGTTTTAATCTATCAGATTAAACACATAACTTGCCAGTTAATCTTGTCACATATGAGTCATGTAATTTATGTTTTATGCATGTATCATGATCCAATATAAAAAGAAGGAATATAAGTCATGTACTCGTTTGGGTGATTGATTCACATCATTCTGCCACCATTTGAAAATCCTCCATCGAAACGGTCCAACTTCACAATGTCGGTTGACATTTACATCAAGTTCTTGGACACCATCTTGATTCATAAATTGCTTTAAGATTGTTAGTTCTGGGGTTTAAAAAAAAGGTTTTATGATGACGTATTCCGTACTACTACTTGTTACTTCAAGGCGAATTATCTTTGTCTTTAAAGCAATTTCGCCCCCACCGTTCTTTTGAACAATCGTGTTTCGGGTTACCGACGAATTGCCTCCCAAGATACAATGAAGCAACGTATGTAGCAATTATCAACACTACACGAAGTGGTGATAATCCGGATGAACTACCGAGTTATTGAGGATTTCAAGACACTATAAATAATAATTCTATAGCACTATTATTTATATCAACCGGGTATACTAAACGAGAGGGTTTGTATGTTTTTTGTGTGTGTTTTTTATGATAAAAACACTGGATTATTGTCACTATATATAAGCAGCCTTGTGACCATTCAAACAGTCACAATGGTTGACAAAAAGGTGTGATTAGCGACGGTTTAACAACGACTTAGCGACAGAAAAAAACGTCGCTAATTAATTTCAACAGGAACAGTCCCGATGGTTGACATAGTGACACCTTTTTAACAGATATAATCGTCACCAAAATGATTAGGCGTGTCTTTACATTGGTAATGGTTCATTAACGACGGTTTTGTGACAGAAAAAACTGTCACTAATCACCATTTCGTGGATAAAGACCAAACACAACAAAACTCTCTTTTCCTTCCTAAGATTTAACCCACATGACTCATTTGTTTTCAAAATAAATACCCAACAAACTTTTTTTTGTAAAATTACCATTTTTCAACATGCTGCATTGTATGTAAACTTTTTATTACCATCGTTATTTTGTTTTATATATTACATGATTCCGAACAAGGTCTCCGGGTGCAACTACAATGCATATTGAAAAAGGCTAAAACACTTGACACCACTTCTGAATCCCTTCTACACTCTTTAAAAGAAGAGCTTACTTTCTTGAGGCCGTATCCCTTTTTTAGGGAATGTTTGGAAATTTCCTCAAGTCGGTTTTAGTCGAGATCCCAACTCGCTCGACGAAAGGATCTCTCCAGCTAGCACCGCTAAACCAAGTGATTGTGTCAAGATTAAAATGGCTTACTGATGTAAACAAGTCGACATGTTAGTACTTTATTTTATTTAATGGCTATATAGAAACTTATAAATAAGAGGGAGGTTATATTAGATACCCTCCTTTTTTTGGATACCAGGGGACCGATCTTAGCTATCCATCTAAAAATAATGAAAGGCTATGATCAAAAGAATTTTTTTTATTTAAAAAACAAAAAAGGACGGAAGGGTATTTTGGTCAATTTCACTCACACACCTACCACTTCATCAATACTTTCATATCTATTCTTTCTTTCTCTCTCTCTCTCTCTCCAAAACACACACTAAAACACATACTACCCACACATTCAAACCGATCAAAAATACACACACATAATTGTACGACACATCAAAAATAAAAGATAATGACGGTGATGTTGCTATAGACAATCAGATCTTAATAAATAAGCCTATAGGTGAAGGTTCGAGTTAAAAACCGCTCAAAATGATGATTAAAATCATCGATTCAGGTATAAAACACTTCATCTATATATTTTAATGTTATTTATACATAAATGGTGAAGCCTACTGTTTTATAGATCTTGTGATGAACATATTGTGTTTTTTGTTCAAGTTATTGTGTTTATACAATTTATAATGAAGATATTTTAATATTTGATGATGGTATAGTGATAAGTAACCTTTAGATCGAGTATGTTGATGTTGATGCAGTAAATATGTGATTAGATGTTAAGTTTTCATTATTTAGAAAGGATTTGTTGATCATATTGTGATTTTAAAGACGAAATGACGTGTTAGTGAAAAAACCATATATGATAAGTTGCCTGAAAAAAATTGGAGAAACTTATATACTATATCATATATGATATAAGTTAGGTTTCAAGCATTTTTGGAGATTTTGTTGATATTATTGGTTTGAAAAGTTATTTGTGTGTATAATATCATATATGATAATCTGCTTGAAAGTTAACTTCTTTAACATTATAATATATCATATATGATATAAGTTAGATTTTAAGCGTTTATGAAGATTTTGTTGATATTATAAGTTTAAAAAGTTACTTGTGTGTATAATATCATATATGATAATCTGCTTGAAAGTTAACTTCTTTAACATTATAATATATCATATATGATAATGTGCTTGAAAGTTAAATCAAATCTTTTTATTTGTGTAGAGAAGGCTGTTTTCAAGACATCTTAAACACCGCAAGCATCCAAAGGCCCAAGAAGCTCAATGAAGAAGCTCATGAATTTTCATTTCACGGTCAAAATGTATAATCCGTTTTTCTCTTGTAATCTCCGTATGGAGTTTTGACGTCTACGAACGATTTTTGTAAACCATTAGAAACTGGTACAATGTCTTGCAATAATGGTTTAACTTTCTTTGTTCTATGTCCTCATGTTATATGCTGAAATGAAAATGGTGAAACATTTGCGGATGTAATTTTTGATATTATGTCTATTTTGTTAAAGTTTTATTGCACACATTCATAATCACTTCCAATAAAAAAAACATTAGAACAGGAACACATGTTATCATTGTTTAAACATCAAGTATGATAGTTGATAAATCAGTGATGATCATGTTAAATCATATGTGATTTATGAAAGAAATCACATATGATACTTTGTTACCAAATTGTAAAATACAAATATCACATATGATAATTCAAATGTAAAAGAAACTGATGTAAAATCATATATGATTTCCTAGAATATCACATATGATATATAATAGAATCACATTCATGTAAGATAAAAACAACAAAATTCAAGTGAAAAAAGAATTATAACACTTGTTCATATAACAATCAAATATAAAAGAGTACTTTTTTAAACAACAATTTCTTCTTGAACAACAACTTAATGTTGAACCACGACTTGTTCTTGATCTTCAAACCTCTTAGGGCACCTCCTCTTGTTGTGATCCAAACTTCCACATAATGAACAAGCATTCATGTTCTTCAATTCTGAAAATATAAAATGAATATAAAAGAATAAATAAACTGTTTTTTGAAAAAATGAAATATCATATATGATAATCACATGCCATATACATATGACAAAGCAATATCATATATGATATACGTATGAAAAGTATCATATATGATATATCAAACACGTTAACCAAAAGCTACTTAAAACTGCTTATTGCTAACCTGTAGCTCTAAACACACCTTAATTCAAGTCTTATATCACAAATTAATCTAATAGTGCTTATTCAGAACATAAAAAATATATAATAATAAAGCTTATTAACCACTAGCAACATAAATAAGCCTGTATACGATAGCTTATAATTCATCAAATTTAAGTATTTAGCTGCTTATAATCAGCAACATAATTCTAAATGATGATAATCATAAACTTATTCACATAAAGGACTAAATAATTTGAGCTTATCAATAATAATAAATAATTAAGATATTGATCAAAATAAGCTTATAATTCGGATGATGATAAATTGATAAGCTTATTCACATCAAATAAGCTAAAATAAGAACAAATATGAACCTGATGTTAATCAAATGAAGAAGGAGATGGTCGATTCAAAATAAGACAATCATTGAAGATCGATCGATTAGTTATTTGTGTATGATCGATCGATTAGTTGTGGATCGGTGTAGAGAGAGAAAAAAAAGACGATCTGAAAACACACACTATGTGTGTGTATCAGATGAGGTGGTTATAAAAAAGTAAGGATATATAATGTACAAAAATACCCCTCTAGTGTAAATAGGCAATTTAATCTCATCCATTGGATGAAATAAAGATGGGAGGTGGGGATGAGTCCCCCGGTATCCACAAAAAGTATGGTATCTAAATGATTTAAATTCGATAAATAATTTAAAAAAACAATTTTTATATCATAGCAGTTTGAAATAAAGTAATTAGAATTTAGTCTCTTTTAAGTTCTTTATCCGATATGCTTGCACCTTCATCTTAGGACTTTTGGTCCAAAAATTTTGAGGAATACATCATAGACCAAAAAAAGGGTATGATGTAAGCGTTGATTCTTCACACTCTATAATATGTTTGATTCATAGGAATCCATTTGATGTGTATAATTACATTGTGAAATCGGCAGGGTATATGGATAGGCATGTCTACAGGAACCATGGTACCGACCATTATCTTAATAGGTTAGAAAACGGCCACAATCGAGATTTTGCAACGAATTTTGATATCGGACTTATTCAAGCAAAAGAAAAAGAAAAAAAACCTACCCCAGCAGCAAAGGCTGAAGCAACTGGAACACATCTTGCCAAAACAGAAACACAAGGCCAATCAACAAAAATACAACAATTTCATGACCCATCAACTGAAAGGAAGAAGAAAAAAAGATGAGCCAAAGCAGCAACTTTTATGTATATCTAAAAAACCAAAACAATAACTGTTTTATATCCTTTTGCTTATGCACATGGGCTGATAAGCCGTGTCCCCAACCCAGGCTCGGTAGGAACAAAATATTTTGCGTTTTGTATAACATTATAGTAGCTATGCAAATATTCTTAGGAACTTCATGTCATTGATTCTCAAGTTGTTAGCTCTAAATGCATATGTGAGTGGAGTTTGTTATCCTTTTTAAATTACAAAAGAGCTACAAACATAAGCCTCAAAAAATATAATTTCCTGATGAGCCAAAATTGTAACTCGAAACGCAAAAACACCGAACTAGAACATACGCTAGAGAATCTAGAGAAAACACACACGCTCGCCGCAACGCGCGGGCTATGATGCTTGTTAATATCATTGTTGTTGTTTTAAGATATATGAACTAGACGGTAGGCACCAGCTTTGATCAGATTATTATGCATACTATCTTTGCTACCTTATAGTATTATATAACACTAGCTTAGATATTGAATGAAGCCTTTTAAAAATGACCGTGTGTCGTGATTATCCACCTTGCAATCGAGTTTAACATCGCCTATAGACAGTCGCAACACGCGTCATGGATTTAAGTTGAGGATTGTTGCAGGCAGCGATACACATTGTTAGACTTGCTAACACTGATAAATGTTCACAATCATCTAACGATTTAAAGTTGCAAAACAAAAAAGCTACTCTTAAAGAAAAATAAATGTGTCGACTACAAATCAGCCCGCAGGCATCCGCGGGTAATTCCCACTCGTTGGCTACTATATACTGTATTTTTAAAGTCATTAGATTCTCTAATCTTGGTCTCTTTATATTTGCGGTTAGTATATATTTGTACTCAAGTTTGGATTATGTATCGTGTGCATGAAATATTTCAAGTTTTTGCTTTTGTTTGGACTTGGTCCAGGTTTATTAAAGATAAAGGTTCAAACAGGGACAAAAAAGGTTCATAATAAAAAGGGTTAAATATAAAAGGCCGGTACCGTTGGACTCGTTTTTTCGTGCTCTTTCCAATGGTGTGATCGAGGAATTTTCATGACTTCGTTTCGACCTCGATAAATGTGAAAACGTCGTCGAAAGTCACCCGAAAATTACCGTTTTTGCTTCGTTTTCAATCCTTTTTACCTGTAAGACATAAAAACACAATACAAATATATTTGCAACATAATTATCTATATTTTAGTGTTTTTAGTCTTTTTATAGTGTTTTACGGGGTACAAAATATGTATATTTTAGCCAATATCAAAGAGCACACAAATCATCTGAGAATAATCCTAGAATTACTCAATAAAGAGAAGTTGTATGCCAAGTTCTCCAAGTGTGATTTCTGGATTCATATCGTGCAATTTCTTGGACACTTAATTGATAGTCAAGGACTTCATGTTGACCCCCCCAAGATTGAAGCAATTAAGAATTAGACATCTCCTACTACACCCACAAAAATACGTCAATGCTTAGGACTTGCCGGCTATTATCGGAGATTTATCAATGATTTCTCAAAGATTGCAAAGTCTTTGACTGAATTAACCCAGAAAAACAAGAAGTATATCTGGGGCGAAGACCAAGAGTCGGCTTTCCAACTGCTAAAACAGAAGCTATATGAAGCTCCAATCTTAGCATTACCAGAAGGAAATGATGATTTTGTTGTTTACTGTGATGCATCCCATCAAGGTCTGGGAGCGGTGTCAATGCAAAGAGAGAAAGTTATTGCATATGCATCCTGACAACTTAAGCCTAATGAAGAAAACTATACCACTCATGATCTTGAATTAGGAGCAGTAATGTTCGCTCTTAAAATTTGGAGACACTAACTGTATGGCACCAAATGTATTGTGTTCACTGATCATAAAAGTCTTCAGCATATCCTTGATCAGAAAGAGTTGAACACGAGATAACGCAGTTGGCTAGAATTGCTTGCAGATTACGATTGTGAAATTCGCTACCATCCAAGAAAGGCAAATGTTGTAGCAGATGCCTTAAGCCGGAAGGAACGAATCAAACCACTCCGAGTTAGATTATTAGTTATGACCATTCATCCAAAATTACCATCACAAATCCTCCAAGCCCAAAATGAAGCACTCAAGGAAGAAAACATCAAGGCTGAAAACTTATGAGGAATGAACAAAGCATTTGAAATACGTCCTGATGGAACTCGTTGTATTAAACACCGAAGCTGGTTACCACTTTTTGGTAATCTAAGAGACTTAATCATGCATGAGTCCCATAAATCAAAGTATTCCATTCACCCAGGTTCTGACAAGATGTATCAGGATCTAAAGAAACTCTATTAGTGGCCTAACATGAAGGCAATCATCGCTGAATATGTTGGCAAATGTTTAACATGTTCTAGAGTTAAGGCAGAATGTCAGAAGCCATCCGGCTTACTGGTACAACCGGAGATTCCTATATGGAAGTGGGAAAGAATAACGATGGATTTCATCATAAAACTACCTAAAACATCAAACGGACACGACACAATCTAGGTCATTGTCGACCGCCTTACTAAATCCGCACATTGCATCCCTACCCGAGAGACAGATAGTATGGAAACCCTTACAAGGTTACACATTAAGGAAATAGTCTCCTGGCATGGAGTGCCAATATCTATCATCTCAGATCGTGATAGTCATTTCACATCCAGATTCTGGCAATCATTATAGAATGCTTTGGGTACTCAATTAGACATGAGTACGGCTTATCATCCTGAAACCGATGGAAAAAGTAAAAGAACCATCCAAACACTTGAAGACATGCTTCGAGCCTGTATTATAGATTTTGGAAAACAATGGGAAAAGCACTTACCATTAGTATAATTTTCTTACAATAACAGTTAACATGCCAGTATTAAGGCAACACCATTTGAGACACTTTATGGTCAAAAGTGCAGATCACATGTTTGCTGGGCCGAAGTTGGAGATGTTCAACTTACAGGACCAAAAATAATCCATGAAACCACTGAGAAGATAGTGCAAATTAGACAATGCTTGCAAGCTGCAAGTGATCGGCAAAAAAGTTACGCCAATGTAAGGCGAAAGCCTTTAGAATTTCAAGTTAGAGATCGTGTTATGTTAAAAGTGTCACCTCGTAAAGGTGTCATCCAATTCGGAAAACGAGGAAAGCTTAACCCTCGGTACATTAGACCTTTCAAAATCCTTGAACGAATTGGCCCAGTGGCATATAAACTTGAGCTTCCTAAAGAGCTCAGTAATATCCACAGTACTTTCCACGTTTCTAATATAAAGAAATGCTTATCTGGCGAATCCCTTGTCATTCCAATGAAAGAGCTTCGACTAGATGACAAACTCAACTTTGTGGAAGAACCAGTGGAGATCATGGATTGAGAAGTCAAGCAACTGAAACAAAGTCGTATTCCTATGGTCAAAGTAAGATGGAACTCTAAAAGAGGACCAGAATTTACATGGGAACGTGAAGATCAAATTCGTGCCAAGTATCCACATCTGTTTTCAAACATCACTCCGGCATCCAACTAAATCTCGGGACGAGATTTCTTTTAAGGGATGGAGACTATAACAACCCATAATTTTCATCAATGTAATTATCCATATATTAAATTAGATGCACTGTAATATCCATCTAATATATATATACCACCTTTTTATAAGGAAATTCTATGCTTTATCTCATTATGCAACGTAACTTGCATCTCTAAAGTAAACGAGCTCACGCAACCTCCACCAATGCCATCTATATCTATGTTTATATCATGTAAACATCCTAATATGTCAAGTCTATATCTTAATATCATTTTTACCAAGTACATTATCCATTTAACGTACTATTTACAACGTTAATTCAAAACAAGCTTTATCCGTTAACGTTTATATCAAAACCCTAATTATATGTAATGTATACATATAAAATGAATGTGCAAGCCTTCAAGCATGTGTACAAGTGTACAATGCATAACATTTGAAATATAATTTCCCTCCAAGTCAATGTACAACTCATTTAAGCTCAATATACAAGTCAATAATGCAAGAAAACCAAACTAGGTCGTTTTACCTCCTAAATCACTTTAGTTTCTTATCACCACTCTAGCATAGGTACAAGCACTTAATGCATGAATCCTAAACCCTAAGTCATTCTAAAACCCTAATCTAAAACCCTAAACCCTAAATGAAACCCTAAAACCCTAATTTCATTTTAAACCTAAAACTAAACCCTAAACCTTAAAACTAAACCTTAAACCTTAATCCTAAACCCTAATCTAAGTCCTAAACCTTAATCCTAAACCCTAATCTATCCTTAATCTTAACCCTAACTCGAATTAAAACCCTAAAACCTAAGCCGAAACCTAAACCAAACCCGACACCCCTTTATTTCATTTTTGACCCATTTTGAACCAAACTAGCTAGCACCACACCTTGTCACCTCCTTGCTAGCTTGCTTAGCACCTCAAGCAACCACCCAAGCACCTCCATCACCTCCCTTGGCCACCAAGTAAACAAACACCTCCTTGTCACCCTTTGCTAAGCCACGGCCACACCACAACCCCCCACCTCTCTTAGCTATTTTTCTAGCTCACCTTACTCACCCTCCTAGCTTCCCATAGTCACAACTCTACAATCTTGACACCTTTCATGGCTACAACTTGGTCCCCAAGTTCATTCGAAGGCTATAAATAGCCGAACCCCCCCTCATAACTTCAATCACACCTCAAACATTTATCTCACACACAAATGAAGTTCTAGCTCAGCCAAAGAAGAAGTAGAAGGTCTCTAAGATCATAATAGAAGCCAAGAATCAAGAGAAAGAATCCATTAAAGGCGTTTCTAGGCTTACGAACCCGAAAACCCCATTTTGATCCATTTTAGCTCAAGTAAGCTTATAATCTTGTTCAATAAACTCTTGTTTGAAGCCTTGAATCCTCAAACCCATGTGTTTTTTTATTAAAACCCTAAAAATGATCCGTTTTGATTTTCTAGCTAACGAATCCTTTTTCTAAACTTTTGTTATGTTAAAACATCTTATTTTTGCTTATTCTAATAAGCTATAACCTGCAAATATCATTTGGAATCCTAAAATAAGCTTGCATGGCTTTTTAAACTTGATTTGTAAATTATTTCCATGCAAGGGGTATATATCGTAACTTTCTAAAATTTATAACTAGAGGGGCTGAAAATGTCATTTTTCTAAAGTTATAACTATAAGGACCTATCTTGCCAAGTTTCAAATTTAAAGGTTTAAATTATATATACTTTATATATAAAGGACTAAACTTGTAAAAGTTTATAAATCGAGGGTATATATTGCCATTTTTGCAAACTTAAAAATATAAAATATAATATTTTTATATAAATTATAAAAATATATATTAATATTATAAAACCTAATTTTATTAAAACCCGACACATTAATCATTATTTATCATCGATCGACGCATTATAAAACAATTACGTTATATAATTAACGTAACTTAGCATCGACTAGATTTTGAAGAAACTTAAAATCTTATCGTATCACGTTACTAGGGAATTTTATGTGAGGGGTTACATTTGGGTATTTGTTTTGACGAGTTTCTGGGTTATAATTAAAGTGCCCTACTCTCAAACGATACTACATGGACTCTGGATTTAATATAGCCCAACAGGTGATGCAATCCTTCCATAAAATTAATAAAATCAAAGTAAACTTAAACTTATAACATTTTGATAACTTAAACCATCACACTAAGACTTGACATAGTACCCCAGGTTGCGTGACGAGGCCGTTACTTTCACTTGATATACCTATTTGCCATCTATCAATTTTTCCCCTGTTAGGTGAGTTCATAGCCTCACATTTTAAATATTTTGAATGTTTTCATAAACCCGCGAGGGGGATACATGCCATAAACCATGAATGCAAGTGTTTTTCCAACTGTATGCTATCCTGATATATTATTGCCTAATTCCTTACTTTTGCCATTAAGACCCCACTATCATGAACCGTTAATTACTTTTTGGCGTAAGTACGAATGCTATGAATAGATCTATTTGGGACTGAGCTTCCCCGTTGGTGTACCTATACTTTCTGGTAACCAAACATACTTCATTTGAATCACTATGCAGGTGTTTGGCAAAGGCACCCATTGGGGTAACTTCTTGTGATTATTGATTATCTCAAGGTCTCGGTGTTACGAGTTTAGGGCAATGATACTGTTTTCTTTAATAATTGTACTCATTGCAATTATTACACTTATGGGTGTATAACAACGTAACCCACTGTTATGATGACTTGTATTCAAACTGTTTAACATAAACCTATGAATTTCACTCAACCTTTGTGTTGACTTTTTAGCATGTTTATCTCAAGTAATTGAGCATTACATGACACGGAGTGGCACGGACTTGAAGATGGCTAAACTATTATCATTCAAACTTTATGATTTCATGTAGATTTTGGCACCTTTGTTTGTAAAAACTCTGATGAAATAATGAATGATAACTTATCTTTTAAAAACGTCTCTTTTGAGTCGTTTTCTATGATTATGACTGTTGTACTATGAAATAATACCCAAGATTAGCTTCCGCTGCTACATGTCAAAAATGGGCGTGTTATAATTCAGTTTCAACAGATCTGAGGTCGTGAACGTCTTCATTATCCCAGATCTTAGCATACGTAGCAGTTTCCTAGTTATACACCTTACCATGCCTACGAGCATTTTCATCCTCAAGCCTGATATACTCCTCTATAGTAATGTTGGGGTCGTCCATTTTAACCTGTAATAAATTCGCTAGAAAAGAAAACTGTCAAATAGCTTAATATATCGTATTCAGTGAACTGAATAAGCCGTATTGAAGATAGAGTCGAATACGCTGTATTGGTTTGAAAAAAAATTATACGCCGTATCTAATAAATTGAATACGCCGTATTAGTTTGAAAAAAATTCTATAGCATACTTTGAATAATGCGAAAGACACAAACATACAATATGCAAAAATATACAATGCAGAAAATTAAACAGACAAAACAAGCACGCAAATATGCAAATTAATATAAGCTACACTAATCCTAATGGTTAGATCTAATCTAATATTAAAAACCAAAATATCAAATAAAAATCAAGATTAATTTTCACTCCCCGGCAACGACGCCAAAAACTTGATGTGTCATTGTGTGGTGTACATTTTATTGTTTCAAGTTTTAAATTTATATTTTGCCGACTCAACCAAAAATAACACTTTAACGGGCAGTGTACTCGATCGGTAGTAGTTTCATGGTAAGTAGGGTGTCGATCACTGAGAGCGAGGTTAAATCTATCAATTTAATTAATATCTTGGTTATCTAATCTATGTTAATTCTATTCTAATCCTATGTTAAACCGATGTCAGTCTAAATCCTAATTCTAACAAGAAAAGGGGGTTTTTAGCCTGAGAGACTGGCACGGTTTGGTTGGTGACTACAATCAATTCAAGACACTGTTACCCATGCAAGCTAAGAGACAAAAGATAAAAGAGCGGTCGAACCTTATATGAGAAAATTGTATTAACCAATATTAACCCGATTAGAACGTTGGTTTGTTTATTAAGTGCAATGATTTCTTCACTCGAGGTGACATATCATTCTTAAGACTTAGGCGTTACATCATCCTAAGACCTAGACACATTAATTCTGTCACAATAAAAGCATCCGCATAAAGCATCCTTATTTGCTGATTATAATCTATCTTAGGGATTAAAGCAATAGTGGTCTTGTTAAACCCTAGCTCAAAGAGACTTTACCCATTTATCGCTTAATGGCAATCTATACACTAGTAGTCCACTTGTCCAACCATCCAATGGAATCAGAACATTATTTGTTAAATTATCTAGGTCACCTGCTAGTCAACACGATCAATAAACCATCGACAATATCCAATTAACTAGTTAAGCCTGAAGCGTATCCTAGACACGGACTTCGAAGGACAATACTTGTGTAACAATTATTCTAGATGTATAAATTACTATATGGAGAGCTATCCCGAACTCTAGATCCGCTTAGTCCACTTTGCTATATCCAGTTGAATGATAGGTCGCATACAAAAGCACGTAAACAAGTATAAATTGATGAACATAAACAAGCACTCAACGATAAATCAAGAAATTGATATAAACAAATACCAAACATTCAGATCTTCATAATAATGGCTAATACCCGAAGGCATTAGCCTTCAAACATCATAATAAATACAAGAGTAATAATTTAGCCCAGGTAAACTAACCGAGTTAACGAATGATACCAAAAACTGAACGATTACAAAAGTATATGGAATTACATGATGTCTCCTATGGAATTGAATACGTTGCTCGACCTCTTTTGCTCTTTTTCTCCTCTGAAAATTGACTTTTGTGGTTTAGGTATCGAGAATATGATTTAGCACACACTTAATACTCGCTTTTTTGAGTTTTCTATTTATAAGGTCTGGAAGTCGGTTGGAGGGGCGTATCCATGTATTAGATATGGTGTATTAGGTATTTCTTGGAGTAGGGACCACGTTTGATATCTTCTAAAATATTATATTGATTCCATATCTTGAATACGACGTATTGAATCCTCTGGATATGGCGTATTGATCTTCATTCCTTTTATGGTCTTTGGTGAGTGCAGGCACGTATACGCCGTATCTTCCTTGATGGATACGGCGTATTGGTCTTCAGAAACAGTAATCTTCAAAATATCTTAATTTAAGCTCTAGAATGCGCGCCTGTTGCTAAGTTTCATCAATTACTCCATAATTACTGCAATTCTCAAATATAAATGATTAAGTAACAATTCTTTGCAATAACTATACAAAATGGGTTAATATCATGGGATAAATAATGCTATAAAATAGACGTTATTTGATGTCACCAGACAACAAATGTAGAAGAATTATCTTGTAAAACTTTATGAGGGATGGATTGTTGAACACACAATTTTGTTGTAAACCTTTATAAGGGATGGAGTGTTGAACACACAATTTTGAAAGATTTTAATTTGTCATTGAGAAATTCTTGAAAAATTATGTTCAACATTTTGAAAAATATCATGTTAGAACACTTATCTTCTAACGCTAAGGATAAGCATACTGAAATGTACACTCTCCTTTGTCGTTCGGGCCGAGTTGCAATCTGAGAGCGATTACAAGAAATAAAGAAAAATGGGAATGACATATTTTGAAAGCATTTGAAACTATTTTTCGAACTTCATTTACACACCCGTGTCAATATTACTCAATGTTTCTAGTCACGTAAATGTTATCGATTCCAAGAGATATGTCGAGAAGATTCTTTTCGGAAATTTTTTGTTTTTCTGATTTTGTATTTTATTTTTGAAATTTTATATTTTTGTATTTGGTTTTATATTTTTTATATTTTTGTATTTTACTTTTCTCTAAAATATTTACAAGTCGATGTTTGAAGAATATATCAAGCAGATTCATTTGCCAGAATCTCCAGTTCCGTTGGAGTCAAACATCTCATACCAATTCATCTGACAAGATACTAAAACCTATCTTCGAGTATGGCTTTAGTAAACATATCAGCTAATTGGTATTCAGTTTTGACAAAGTACAATTCAATTATACTGTTTTCAACCTATTCCTTGATAAAATGATATCAATTATGGATGTTCTTGGTACGGGAGTGCTGCACGGGGTTGCATAAAATTGCTATGGCTGACTGAGAGTCACAATACAACGGTATTTTGTTGTAGTTGAATCCATAATCCTTAGGATGCGTCCTCATCCACATTACTTGAGCACAACTTGCAGATAACGCCACGTAATCTGCTTCTGCTAATGACATTGCAGTGCAGTCCTACTTCTTTGACATCCAGCTGACTAACTTATCACCTAGGAACTGTATTCCTCCAGAAGTGCTTTTGCGAGTATTAAGACATCCATCATGGTCGGCATCTGAAAAAGCTGTTAGTTTAAAGCCAGAATCCTTCAGATACCATAGTCCTATGTTAATGGTACCCCTTAAGTATCAAAAGATCCTTTTAACCTCTTTGAGGTGTTTTTCAGTCAGTCTTGCTTGATAACGTGCACAATAACATACTGCTTGCACTATGTCTAGCCTACTAGATGTCAGATACATGAGTGACCCGATCATACTACGATAGTTTGTTTGGTCTACGAGTTTTTCACTCAAGTCTGCATCCATTTTAGGTTTAGTAGCCATTGGTGTACCAACACTATCACATTTATCCATAACATGTTTTTTATGTATTTCTAAAGTGTACTTGGCCTGGTTAATAAAGATACCTCATGGGGATTGGTAGATCTAAAATCCTAGAAAAAATTTCATTTCCTCTATTAAAGACATCTCAAATCTACTTTGCATTAATTTTTCAAATCTTTTAGAAAATTTAGGGTTTGTAGACCTAAAAATAATGTCATCGACATAAATTTGCACAAGTAGAATGTCCTCCCTATATCTTATTATGAATAGAGTAGGGTCAATGGTACCTTTAGTAAAACCTTTGGATATCAGGAAATGTAAGAGTTTATCATACCAGGCTCTTGGAGCTTGCTTTAATCCATATAGAGCTTTCCTTAGACGGTAAACTTTTTCTGGATGATTAGGATCAACAAACCCATATGGTTGTGCAACATAAACCTCCTCTTTTAGTGGACCATTAAGAAATGCCGTTTTCATGTCCATTATTGATTGGAAAAGACTTGTGTGCAGCATAAGAGACAAAAATCCAAACAGCTTCCAAGCGAGCAACTGGAGCAAATGATTCCTCGAAATCAATACCCTTTTCCTGAGCATATCCCTTAGCTACAAGTCATGCCTTATTGCGAATTACAGTTTGATCTTTATTCTTTTTGTTTTTCCATAACCACTTTAGCTTGATTACAGTCTTGCCAAAAGGGTTTATCGATGAGTTCCCAGACTTGTAGTCTATCAAACTAATGAAGCTCTTCCTACATTGCCTCTATCCATGCTAAATCAACCATTGCCTCCTTAATGTTTTTCGGTTCAGCAGTACTCACGGTGAGCGAGAACATACACATTTCAGGATCTGTTGCAAGTTGTCGTCTTGTTTGCACTGGCTTGGATGGATTTCCACGAACTTGTTCTAGCAGGTGATCTTTGGTCCATCGGTATTCAGAATCGTATGGTTAATAGAAGGTATGCATATTTTAATTATCAATATTGCGTGAGGAAGTCTCAGGAATTTCTCGTACCGTTGTACAAAAAGGATTGATAAATTCATGTTGTTGAACATGTATATCTACTGCTTGATTTACGTTGTTTTCCTCAGCATTAACTTTTGTTGGAGTTGTCGGTTTTGTTGAAGATTGAATATTCGTTGTAGGTGGTGTGTCTTGTTGTTTAGAATTGTCGGTAGGAGAAGAAGACTTGTTGACACTTAAAGTACTTGCATTGAAAAATTCATCGTACAAAGGACCCAAAAGAAAATCCAACTCTTGTTGTGATGAGGCTGTTGTATCTGCTGAAGGAGAAACATTTTGTAGTTGGGCGTGGGGCCAGAGTTGTCATAATCTGACGCCTTTTGTCATTGGAGAACGAGGCCTGAAGTGTTATTAGCAACAGACGTCTCAAACATCTCTTTGATCTCCTCAAATATAATATGTATGGATTCAACTATCAATCAGGTTCTCTTGTTTTAAACTCTATATCCCTTAGACTGAGTTGAGTATCCCACCAGAATGCACGGATCCTATTTTTCTTTCATCTTGTCAAGATTTTCACCATCTCTAGTTAAGTAACAGGTGCAACCAAAGATGTGAAGGTGTCTAATTGAAGGTTTCCTGTCATTAATGATGTGATATGCAGTCTTCTCATGTTTCAGGATTATGATTTATCTGTTTTTAGTATAGCATGCGGTTGCAATTGCTTCAGCCCAAAAGAACAAAGGAAGTTTAGAAGCTGAAAGCATCGTTCGAGCAGCCTCAACCAGAGTACGATTTTATCTTTTGAAAATGCCGTTCTGTTCAGGTGTTCGAGGAGTAGATGTTTGATGCTCAATTTATTCTTCTTTAAAATATGCATGGAGTGTCTTGTTTATGAACTATGTGCCTCTGTCAGTTCGAACAGTAATTACCTGAGCTTGAATATTGCGTTGAATCATCTTGAGAAAATCTTTTAAAACTTTTGGTATTTCATCCTTGGATCATAGAAATAGAGTCCAATTGTATCTGGAATAGTCGTCGACAATTACTAGAATGTATTTCTTCCCATTGATACTTTCAACACGCATAGGACCACATAAGTCCATATGAAGCAAATTTAGCCGTCCTTTTGAACTTGGAAAAACCTTTGTCTTGAATGAACTTCTTTTTGCTTTACTCACTTCACAAGAGGAAAATAGTTGATCCTTGACATATTTCAGTTTTGGTAAACCGATCACGATATCCTTATTTGAAAGCAAGTTGATGTAGTCGAAGTTAAGATGAGAAAGTCTTCGATGCCATAACCATGCTTGAGTTGGTGAGGCTTTAGCCATGAAACAGATTAGAGTTGATGAAGTTGTTTCTTGAAAAGAAATTTTATAGAGATCAGATCTACGATTACCGGTGAGTAAGTTATTTCCCTGAAGATCTCTCACAAGCAAGTAGATTTCTAAAAAGCAACCTCCAAATCCGCATCATAAAATTAACCAACTGAGAAGAGATTGCGATTGAGGTCTTTGACGTAATAAACCCTGTTGATTGTGATATTTTTCCTTGAACCAAATCTCCATAACCAAGGATTAGAGCAAATTAATCATTGCCAAAACGAACGGTACCCAAATATTTTTCAACAAAATTGCACAGCAGCTTTAGATTGCCTGTCATATGCTTTGTGCATCCAGAATCAATAATGAATAGGATGAGTTGAACAATCTGCAATAGAATTAGAGGACGATGGAACATTTAACAATTTGGATCCTAAAGAATTTGTGATTTCAAGACATTAGTTATCCTATACGCATTATCTATGGTAAAGCTAACTCTCTTTTCCACATTTTCATTCTTAGTTTTAGGAACCCATTTCATATTTGTCTTAGGAACCCATTTATATCCTGATGGGCATTGTTGTTCTATCCACCATTTCCATGCCTTACTTGTTTTCTCATACAACATCCCATAGTAACTCTTGGATTTTTGGATAGTGAATTCTGATGCAACTGATTTCTTAGGGAGTGTTGCAACAGATTTGTTCGCTTGACTTTTGGGTTGTCTAGTATTAATAGGCACTACATTAGGCTTCTTAGTTCTAGCATTCACGTCATTTAAAAATTTAGAAACACAAGCATCTTGATTCCGTTTAGAAATTTAGAAACACAAGCATCATGATTCGAATTAAACACACATTTTCCACAAGTAGCACAAACAGCATTAACATTTGAAGTTTTGAATTTTAAATTGTCATTACACGCAGTTACAGACTTTGTTTTATTAGAAATACTAGAAATCCTATGGTGGTCTTCTACTTCAGTCTTCTTAAACTTCACTTGAATATTGTTTGGCATGACCTTATCTTTCATTTGAGTGCTCCTAAGCTGTGGTCTGCTAACATTAGTTCTGTGAATTACTCCTGTAGAGGTAAACACGCGAGGATCAGTATTAATAAAAGTCTGAGACAACTGTGGTGCTCTAGTTTGTGTTGTCTTAGTGTCAATTCGATACATGCCTGGTTTAATCACATTTGTATTTCTTACAGCTTGCCTTGCTATTTGAGTTAAAATCTATGTAGTGACAGGTTTTGATAAACCCTTTGACACATTAGTTTTGGGAACTGACTTGTCTTTGAAAATCTTTTCCTCTCAAGAGAGTGAAAAAGGAGTTGGTTTGCTAAAAACTAATGGTTTTGAAATCCTTTAAGCATTTAGTTGTCGAACAACAGATGGTTTAACAAACTTAGTTTCCACAGACTTTCCTTTGCATTTCTCAATGAGTTTCTTTAACTCACTTATTGCAATGTTCTTGTCTTGCAATTGAGCTTTCAAATCTTGTATTTCGAAATATTGTTCACGTTCTTTCAGAAATACATTTGACGCTTTTTCTTTGTAAACTGTGTCATTTTTCATTTGTTCTTGACATTGTTGTAAAACAAGTTCAAGAGAAATTAAGTTTTTTTCTAATTTAACAAAACTTCGTGAAAGCTCATTATAAACTTCTTTACTAACAGTTTTTGTTTGTTTAGATAGCTTTTGTTTAAGACATTCACATTTTTTTCAGCTTTTATGAAGATATAAGCATTGCAATTCAGTGTGAGCATCTAAATCAGATAAGGAATGCAAGTATATCATACATATTGAAAATTCTACTTTATCAGATTTAAGTTGGTCAATTTCTTTTTTAAGGGATTCAACGTACTTTAAATCAGCATGCATTTCTTGCTTAAGCTCATGAACAAATTTGAAACTATCATTTTGTATCTTTAGGGCAAGAGGCATCAAACATGTTTTAATTAGGATTTCCATATCATGAGCAGTTGGTGCACAAAAATGATCATGAGAATGTTTTTCCCAAGCTTGATCAACAAGTACTCTAAAATGATTTATGTTATTCATCATTACATTATAAGCTTGTCTACTTTTACTAATTGATTATGAAGTAGGTAAGAAACCGATGTTTTAGAAAAAATTTGGTTTAGATGTCACAAAAGATTTTCTCCACATTTTCTTTCTTACTTCATTTGCATGTGCCAACTGATCATGATATTCCTATGACGTTGGTTTAAAATTTTCATAAAGACTATTTTGCTTTGTGTAATCATAAGGTTTCACTAAGTCTTTATTTAATTTTGATCTACTCTCTTTTTCAAGAGTCAAGGTCTCTTCCCTATTAGGGACGAATCTGTTTGCAGGATTATATGTGTCATATGGGATCTCATACAAACATGGCTTTTCAGATTGAGCTTTCTTGAGGTACATTGGATTTGCAAAACTTGGTCTACCATTGAATGTTGAGCCTTTGGGAGCTAACATATGAATGGTTTGAATTGATTGATTCCTTTTATAAACAATTTCATTCAAAAACTTTAGTTGCTTTTGCATTGAAATCATTTTGTCAATGTCTTTTTCTTCCTTAGGTTTCAAACCTATTATTACCTTTCTTTTCTCTTTGACAAGACCTTCGTAATGTGACTTTGTTAAAAAACTCTGTTTGACTAACTCATCGTGTTTCTCTTTAACAACTAAAATTTCATAGGCTTTAAGTTTTAAACCTTCTTTTATGTCAATTTATTTTTGAGCTAATAGTCCTAGAGTTTAATTTAACTTACGTTCAAGTTTGTGATAATCAACTATACGGTCATTTAAGGTCTTGTACGTCTCAAGCTCAGTCTATTTATTTTGAAGTGCAATTAGACAACTATCCTGAATAGTATTAGACTCCCCCAGAGTTCTACTAGTCTCCGCAAAAATAGATTTGCACTCTTTCAATTCATGAGCAAGTGATGTGTTTGCTTTCTTTAATTGCTTTTAAATCTTTTTATTTTCATCAACATCAGGTTTTAAATTTGCAATTAAAGTAGCAAGCGCAACACGCTCATCATCACATTCTTCAGCTTTTTGGTCAGTCTGAATATCATTATCATACATATCCGGTGAATCAGGAATGACATTACTATCAACCTTTTCCACTACACATGTGTTACTAATGGATTCAGATTGCACATAATGCTATCTCTCATTGGCAAACACATTATATTCAGCATTGTATTGTACCTGTTGCAATGGCTCAGTATCAGTTCCTGAGTCTGCAGTAGGAATCTCTTGAATCTTTGCCATATAGTTGTAATGTGCTTCCAGTTCTTGTTCATCAATCTCTTCATCCGTGTCCGCTAGCCAATCAGCTTGCTCTGCTTGTAATGAAACACCTTTCTTAGCTTGTTTACACAACACCATCTTTTCCTTATGATACGAGTAGTCTTTTACCTTTTTTGGCTTCCTGCATTCCTTAGCAAAATGACTAAATTCCTTGCAGTTAAAACACTATATCCCAGTCTACTACACTACCTGACTGCCTACAATCTCCCTAGCCCCATCAACATTCACTGTCCTCTGATTCCCAAACTGCCCAGTCTGATTATCAATTCTAGTACCTTTGGATGAAAGTATCCACATTCTGTTTCTAGAGTTTACAAGAATTTTGAGGTAGTTTTGGTAGGTTGTAGATCCATTTTAATAGTTTGAAATGAAGGCCAGGTTTTTTTGCATATCCATATCTTTTAGCATATACTTTGATATCCAAACAAAGTCTCAACTGGTGTTATTTTGGATTCATCCAAGGTAACAAACACTTTACTACATAAAGTATCGATCAAGGCATGGGATCAACAAGTGGTATCAGAGCCATGTGGCTCTCAATCTAGGATCTACAAGGTTTTAAAGAAACCCTAAAAACCATAATTTTCAAGAAATCGTGTGGTGAAAGTTTTATGGGGTTTTGAAGATTCCGTGCTATAATGATGCTTATAATCATCCACTCTACCTGTTTGGGTATGCAATACGATTGGTAAGCTTTGTTATTTAACTATTTGTATTTCGGTTTCTTTTTTGATCCGTTGTGCTCTAACTGTCAAAACCACTAGACAATTGGGTGTTGTATATTTTTCAGATTTGATGTGGTTGTATACACGGTTCTGGTATGAATTCATTCTATTTTTTTATTTTTCTTTTTTTTTTTTTTTTTTTTTTTTTTTTTTTTTTTTTTTTTTTTTTTTTTTTTTTTTTTTTTTTTTTTTTTTTTTTTTTTTTTTTTTTTTTTTTGTTTTTTTTTTTTTTTGTTTTTTTTTTTTTTTTTTGTTTTTTTTTTTTTTTTTTTTTTTTTTTTTTTTTTTTTTTTTTTTATTTAGTTAAACTCTTTTAGGGTTTTCTTGATAAGCCGTGATTGTATAAAGTTGGGGTTTGCATTAATGGTATCTATGGTGGTCATGATTTGGAGTGGAAGGGATGTTAATGTTATTTTGGATCATTATCGTGCTTAATCAGAAGACATGGAACCTTTCAAAGCAAACTTATCTAGTGTCAGCTGGTACACAATGGTGAATAAGATAGTTACTATTGTATGCTGGATTTGCTATACAATGTTAATGCTGTTAAGGAGTAGATTAATGCTTCTTGGAATTATAGTTTTGTTTGTTTGTTTAAATTAGTGCCTGCTCGACTCCGTTTAATGCTGCCAGGATCGAAGGTACATTACTTAATGCTGTCAAGGATGGTTAATGCTGTACTGTACTTTGTGCTGCACCTTGTTTGGAAGAACAGTAGGTAGGTCATGAGTTATTTGCTAAGGTATAAAACGTAGTTAATATTGTTATTATTGTTGGTTAATACTGCTAGCGTTAAAAGCAGTTACTGATCGCTTGGGTAAAAGCAGTTAGTTACTACATGCTTGGGGAATTAAAAAAGTAGATACTGCTTCATGATAATTAATACTGCTATTGAATTTAAGTAGTTAATGCTGCTCGGGTTCAATAAAATTAATACTGCTTCCTATGTTAATATTGTTTGGGTTAAAGGAAGTTAGTACTGCTACGAAGCAATTGCCAACTACTAGCCTTGTTCGATAATTAAGAAGTTATACTGACTAGCTTTGAATAGATATCGGAAACTACCACAAATAAGATTTCTGGTTTTTGGTTTTTGGTTATCTTACTGAATTAAAGGCTCGTATTTATTGGATTAATTGATTACGAAAAAGATTGTTTATCACTTATTTGAAGATGAAGTGGATTTTTCAGATGCGTGTTCTTATTATATCTTTTGGTCTTGGAGATAACTTGTTTGGTTATATACGGTTTATGATGAAGACTTATTTAAAACTAGTTTTTTACCTGATGTAATGGAAGATACATTATTAGTCTTACTAGGTATTTAACTATGCACTGGGCTCAGTTGACTATGTATCAGGCGATGCGGAATTTATCAAGAGATCGAGGTCTACTCATAAAACGAAGAAGAAGATTATGAGTTCTTATCATATTATAGTGCAAGACATAAGATACAAGTTTGGGAGATTCTACTTCTTCATTAAATTCGTTATACTCAGTTTTCTTCATCAGTAATCACTACATAGAGCCTATTGAGTTCGAGATTCAAGAGATGGTAAACATATTGGTTTCAGGGGAAGCTTATTGTTTAAATGTTTAACTATCTACATGAACCACTTGAGGGGAAGTGTTTCGTTACTACTGCTAGTCATTTATTACTACTGCTAGTTTATATTTCTACTGCTCAAAGTCATTTTTCGTATTATACTTCATGGCGAGTATTTTGAGTATTGGAAGGCTGGATTAGTAGTTGTGGTATATGATTTGTAGCTGTTATGATCCAAGTTGCATTTCTACAGGAAGACCCCTATTGGATGATTACAAAAAGGGGAAGAATATTACAGGTTTATTGATTTGCAGCTTATTATGTGTGGTGGCATGGCAAGGTCCAAGCTTGCAAGAATGAAACCCTAATTATTCCAAGGAAACCCTAATCCTTCCTTTCTTGCTTCAATCCTTTTAAATGGTTAAACAATGCTTCAAATCATCTTGAGGTATCTTAGATATGATGTGTGATTTCTTGTATGTGTTGTAGAAAAGTTTTGGTGGTTCCGGGTATGCCTAAACGTACTTTTATCGCGAAACGTAAACAATTTACGTAACCAATAAAATAAAATGAACAAAGTTAATAATTATACTTAAAATAATTATTTAACACTTGCTTGATATAAACATTTAATTGTATGATGCCCGTTTACATTGAACGCTAATATTTAGCGTACATGATTTATCTTAACGTTTACGATTTAAAGCAAACGTGTACAATACAAAAAATATATTGTGGATTTATTGACAGCGTCAATGACCCTAAAACAAGGGGTGTTATACATTGTTTAATTGATTTTGTTGATTGATGGTGATGTAAGATTAGAGTTTGTGAATTAAAGTCGATTAAGAGAGTTTAGGTGAATAAATTATGTAATTGAGATGGGTATGTATAGAAGGAGCAAACCCAATGTCGAAGAAACCGCCAAAAATTACACTTTAGACCTCTACCGGTATTTTTGCTAACGGCTTTATAGCGGTACAAACTTTAACTGTCGGTACTAACTATAAGCCTATCGATACTAACTTTTGTCAACCAAAAAATTGAACAAATCTGGCAACAAAATTTCTTTAGTACCATCTATAGCTCTCTTCATTTACTATCTAGAACCCAAATAAATCTTGGAAAAACATCACCATTGTCAAGATTCTTCTGCTCACATAACATTCCATACAAACTGTACAACAAATCATCTTGCCTCCCCTTAACTAATACAGCCTATTGATTGATCATTCCAATGTTAACAATCAATAAATTGAACCTGCTAACATCAAAAGCTTTGGTTAAAAGATCAGCTACATTGTCATCAATGTGAATCTTTAGCACCTAGATAAGTTTCTTCTCATAAGCATTCCTAATGAAGTGGTGCCTAATTGCAATATACTTTGTTTTGGAGTGAAATACTGGATTCTTTACAATGCATATAGTACTCTCATTATCAATGTAGATCTTTGTGTTCATAAAATTGAACCCATAGTCTAACATTTGATTTTGAATCCACAAAACTTGCCCACAGTAGTTGGCAGCAGCAACATATTCTGCCTCTGTAGTAGAAGTAGCCATAATTGTCTGCTTCTTGCATTGCCATGAAATAAGTCTCCTGCCAAGAAATTAACAACCTCCTGTTGTGGATTTCTTGTCAAGATTTGCTCCAGCATAGTCACTATTTGAGTAGGTTTCTAGGTCAAATGATGACACTTTAGGATACCAAAGGCCCAGTTTGGGTTTGCCTTTGAGGTACCTAAAGATTATCTGTTGAATCTAAAGATCGTTTAAGCTCAGGTTGTTTAGACCTTTATCTAGGATAATATCAATGTTCATAAGTTATAAAAACAAAGCGGAATAAGAACAAAGATATTCAACAAGGTTTACCATTTATACGTTTCCATCAAGCCCCAATTCTAGACGATCAACTCTAGAACGGTTACAATCTAACAGGGATCAAAGATCCTTGGGGCTACACCAACTCTACTAGACGTCTACATCTTTAACACTTTGTGTACACATACTTTTCTGGATCTCATAAACCTACACACCTAATACCCTTTATATAGAGGGATATTAAGGCTTACAAAGGAAGCTAATCAATAGATAAGGAAACTATTTAAATCACATTAAATCACATTAATATGTTTCCTAATCATTATCTTTAACATCTTTGACCAAATCTTCATAATTCTCCACCAGCTTGAAGAATTCTTTAATGACGATTCTGATCCTTTTGTTTCATTCTTTTATTTATTTTGTCTCATCAAATTTAGAATCCCAACAATCTTCCCCTATTTGATGATGACAAAACAAACAAAGTCGTGTAGGAACTTCATCATAAAGCCAAAGCTTCCCCTGAAGTTGAGATGTAATCATCTCCCTGAATGAAACAAAACTTCTAAGCCTCCCCTTAATCAGATATCCTTTGTATCATGCCACCATATATGATAAGCTGCAAATCATATCTCTATAATCTTCTTCCCCTTTTTGTAATCATCCAATAGGGGTCTTTAGTAGATAAGCAACTTGTAAACACTTCCCCTCAAATGGTGCATGTAGATGGTTAAACATTTAATCAATAAGCTTCCCCTGAAACCCATATGTTTACCATCTCTTGAATCTTAAACTCTATGTAGTGATCACTGATGAAGAAAATAGAGTATAACGAATTTGATGCTGAAGTAGAATAACCCAAATTTATGTCTTATGTCTTGCACTAAAATATGATAAAGAAACTCACACTTCTTCTCCGAGAGTAGATCTCGATCTCTTGATAAAATCCTCATCTATTATGAGACACTGAGCACAATAACGTAACTCCTTTAAGTGATAGTAAATACCTGTGAGTGCTATAACGTACCTCCATACATCAGGTAAAACTAGATCAATCAAGTCTTTATCAATAAAATCATGAAAGCACAAACAAGTTATCTCCAAGGCTAAAAGATATGATAAGAACACGCATCCAAGAATCCCACTTCATCTTCAAATAAGCAATAAATAACCCTCTTCGTAATCAATTAATCCAAGAAATCCAAAAACAAGCCTTTTAAACCTTTAAACCAAAATTAATCCGTTTACTTCCCCTTAAACGAAGCATCTTGTTCAATTCGAGATCCAAAACTGTGTGTTTTCTTTCAACCTTCAAGTACTGTTCTGTCCGAGATCTTTTTGTCAACCGAGAAGCAAAAATATGTATTATCCGATATCGAATAAAACAAGCAGTAGAAACATTTTCTCGGACGCCTGTAAACTTCTTTCTCGGACAAAGAAAGCAGTACTAATTCTTGTTACCACTGTTCTTAAAACTAGCAGTATAAACAATTACACAGCAGCATTAACAATTAGGGCAGTACTAACCTTCTTTTGTGCCCAAACAGTAGTAATATCTTTAGGCAGTAGAAACGAGTAATAGCAGCATTAATTTTTCTTTTGATACTCAAACAATATTATAATTTTGAGCCCAACTGTTCCAATGTTTTTCTCATTACTGCCATTCGAACCTTCATAGAGATCATGTTACCCAAACTGTAACCATGATAACCAATCACACATGCTGCTTCTTATGCAATCGATCCATATAGATGAACAAAGAAAACAAAGATCGAATATAATCAAACCAAATCGACGAGCAGCCATGGTATTAGGGTTTCGCATAAAAACCCTAATAATGATGATGATAAAAAAGAATGTATACGACGAGGTCCAGATCCATCATCATAAATCAACTACACCAAGAAACCCTTAATAGTAACAATGATTTACAATTGTATTGCATACCAATTAAGGTAGAGAGGACAATTATAAATATTGCTATATCAATTTAACTCCAAAACCCCATAAAACTTTAACCACAAATCGATTTCTTGAAAATTAGGGTTTTAGGGTTTCTTCAAAAACCTTGTAGATCCTAGATCAAGAGCCCCATGGCTCTGATACCACATGTTGAATCTAAAGATCGTTTAAGCTCAGGTTGTTTAGACCTTTATCTAGGATAATATCAATGTTCATAAGTTATAAAAACAAAGCGGAATAAGAACAAAGATATTCAACAAGGTTTACCATTTATACGTTTCCATCAAGCCCCAATTCTAGACGATCAACTCTAGAACGGTTACAATCTAACAGGGATCAAAGATCCTTGGGGCTACACCAACTCTACTAGACGTCTACATCTTTAACACTTTGTGTACACACACTTTTCTGGATATCTTAAACCTACACACCTAATACCCTTTATATAGAGGGATATTAAGGCTTACAAAGGAAGCTAATCAATAGATAAGGAAACTATTTAAATCACATTAAATCACATTAATATGTTTCCTAATCATTATCTTTAACATCTTTGACCAAATCTTCATAATTCTCCACCAGCTTGAAGAATTCTTTAATGACGATTCTGATCCTTTTGTTTCATTCTTTTATTTATTTTGTCTCATCAAATTTAGAATCCCAACAATCTTCCCCTATTTGATGATGACAAAACAAACAAAGTCGTGTACGAACTTCATCATAAAGCCAAAGCTTCCCCTGAAGTTGAGATGTAATCATCTCCCTGAATGAAACAAAACTTCCAAGCTTCCCCTTAATCAGATATCCTTTGTATCATGCCACCATATATGATAAGCTGCAAATCATATCTCTATAATCTTCTTCCCCTTTTTGTAATCATCCAATAGGGGTCTTCAGTAGATAAGCAACTTGTAAACACTTCCCCTCAAATGGTGCATGTAGATGGTTAAACATTTAATCAATAAGCTTCCCCTGAAACCCATATGTTTACCATCTCTTGAATCTCGAACTCTGTAGGCTCTATGTAGTGATCACTGATGAAGAAAATCGAATATAACGAATTTGATGAAGAAGTAGAATCTCCCAAACTTGTGTCTTATGTCTTGCACTATCCACGTGACGTCGAACTCATACCAAGACCAAAATATAAGTAGATCGCAATCTCTTGACAAAATCCTCAACTATATGAGACACTGAGCACTACAACGTAACTCCTTAAAGTGATAGCAAATGTGAGCATTGAGCACCATGAGAAAAAAATCACACACCTTTGCTAGATTTGTCAAGTCTTCGTCAACACCATTAAAGCACGAACAAGTTATCTTTAAAATCAATGTCCTGCTATAAACATGACTTTAAGATATGATAAGACACGCATCTGTGAAACCCAACTACAACATCAAATAAACAATATTCAACTGTCTTCGTAATCACCTCTTCAAATAATCTCCAAAACAAGCCATAAAATAAGAATAAACTGAAATAATTCCAGTTCTGTCCTGTCCGAAATCCAAAACCTTCCCAAAAATCACGTACTGTTCGATATCGGTCATAAACTAGCAGTGGAAACTACTTTTATACGGACATAACACAGTGGAAACTGCTTTTCTCGGGAACAACTCAAGCAGTGTAAACATACTTCTCGGACTATACTACAGTTGAACACTGCTTCCTTGTGCGAAACAGTACTAACCACTACTCGAACAGTAATAACAATTCCCAATGTGCTCATACAGTATTAATACACACAAAACCCAAATCGAATCATTTCCTGTATTTCATATCGCTAAATCAGCCTTGGTGAGCTCAATCAAAACAATCAATAGCATAAGTAGGACATGTAAGATGTCGACAAATAACACCATAAGAAAACATACTACTAAGAGATCAACATCCCCCATTTGGGGTAACGGGTCACCAGGAAAAACTGGAGTAAAATGTGATAAAGTAAGTAAGGCCATGAGGAGGTAGGGGTATTTAGATGATAGAAGTGAACCGGGCCGAGGCACACCAAAGCCAAGGAGCTACACATCTTTAATACTCGGATCTTGGTATATACTCGTATTGCACTACTTAGCGGAGCAGGAATGCATTGCTGAGCTACACAGCGTGGTGAGTGGAGTTACACAGCTCGGATTGTGGAAAACTCTGGTCTAGATAACTTGCTACCGTGAGAGTACCAAATCACAGATTAATAACAAGAAAACATAAAGCCAAAAACTCTGGATAGATTTCCTTGATCTCGGTTTATAATAAAACAAATCTGCATCAAATAACAAATTAAACCCAAAAAAATATTAACGCTTACTACTATGTATTGGGGTTGGTTGTTTTCATTTTCTTCCATATTTCCACATAGTAATAACATCATCCATTCCATCACTTTCTCTATCTAAATATCGCAACCCACACCTCTCTCTTGTTCTTGGTTTAGATCATAAGATTACATGTTTCTTCAGATGTTCAACCTGCAACATCCAAATTGTTCTGACATGGTATACATTCGTTCTTCGGCAAACCGGCACAATGAGCGCTACTCACCCAAACAGGGATGTCAACCCCAAATAGATCTATTCATAACATTCGCGCTTACAGTCCAGTAATTAACAGTTCACGATTCATGGGCAATAGTGGGTTATAGCTACTTAGGCAAACTCATAATTTATTTAAAAGTGTACTTGCATCCAAATTGTAAAACAATGCATGTTTCTCACCTCAAAGTTGTAAATCATTATAAGTGTATAAAAGCGGGGCTATGAACTCACCTCAAGTGAATGATTGATTATCTAAATCAAATAAGTAAAATGTCTTGCGGAATCCGAGTGCAACCTAATTAATTATAGGCCGTATAAGTATAATGTATTTAGTAATAATACAATATCGCAAGTTATATAGTTACACCACCACCTAATAGTTTTTATTTAATTTAAAATGTTTAAATAATTATTAAATCGTACTTTGTCAAATAAAGGTATATGTATCTGTATTCATAAAATAAAATGTAATCTTTGTCCAACAATTGATTATTTGTTAATAATATATGATTTAGTATTTTTATTGATTATATAATGATATTATGTAATTAGTTTAATTGATTTTATAAAAATAGTGCACAAGTATGAAAATAGTGCATAAGGTTTTATAAACCTTATATCTTTATAGTTTTAACTCCCTTTTACATGTTATTTATACTCATGGATTCGTATTAAGAAATTTTATCAAAATAATATATTTATAATATTTTAGTTACTGATGAAAGGTAACTTTTACAGTTTCTGTAAAATATATAAAACTACTTTTATAGATTTAATCATCGTAACCTTATAAAAGTTATAACTTACTCATTTTAATTCCGTTTCACTTGTTCTTTATATGTATGGATTCGTGACGAGATAAACTATGTAAATAAAACACTTACTGAATTTATAAAAATCTGTGTCAACTCAGAAAAGTCAAAACAGTTTATAAAAATGTTTTTATAAACTTTAATCTTGCAAAACTCGTAACTTATTCGTTTTAATTCCGTTTTTTGAGTTTCTTATATGCTTGGAATCCTCATGACAAGTCCTATCATTATAAAATACTCCCATTAATTTACCAGATATAAAACAGTAAGGGTTTTATAAATTAACTTTTATAAAAACACTTTTATATATTTAATTATCGTAAACTTGTAAATGTCATAACTTTTTTGTTATAGCTCGGGTTTTCGAGTTCTTTATATGCTTACGATCTTTATAATATGTACTATTTTAATCAAATGTTTCCAAAATTTATAAAAACACGAATTCTAACTGAATGTTTAAAACAGTGGGTTTTTATATAAAGTGTATATATTAGTTTTTATAAATCTATTACTTGATTAATTTTGTACAAATCCTTTACAATACTTTATACCACAAGTCTTGTATATTTTGAGTCCTCTAGATTGTGTACATAATGATTGTCCAAGTGAAGTCCTCAGGATAATTTATATACATAACTTTTGAGATTAAATCTTCAACAAATTAATTTATAAACTAAACTCATAAATTAACCAACAATTATATAAAGTATTTTACTTGTGTTCTATCATATTTTTAGCATCATTCCAACATATAAATAGATGAATTCGAATCCCAAATGTATTTATAGTATTTCATAAGTCATAAAAACAAACCTAGGTGGTGATTAACATAATAACATGTATGTAAAACAAGTAAATGAATAAATGGAAGGATTAGGGTTCAAGTAAACCTTAGAGAAGTGAAGGAGAGTAAAGAACACAAGATAAAACCCTAAAAATAAAACTCGAATTGAAACCCAAATCAAGAAAACCCTAGCTTGCTATCTTGAATCAAACCCTTGCAAACTAATACCCAATCTTCTAAACCACCTTGCAACACCTTAGATATTACTACTAAAGATCCTTGAATACTTGAAAAATCAACACTATGAACACCCTAAATACTATAGTTCAGCTGTAGGTTTTGGTGTGTGTAGAGAGAGTTTTGTTTGCTTTGTTTACTTTTAAAATGGGAAGTGTTTAAGTCTTGCATTAGGTTACTTATATAATGAAAGTATTCTACAATACCATAGACCAAGAGTGGTATGAGTACATGTTGTAAGGTGCTCTCCTCCTCCCTAGGAGGAGGGATTGGCCAAGAGAGGGTTTAGGGTACATGTGATTAGCCAGTTACTAGAAATATGGGATTAGGGTACATATGTGTAAGTTTAACCATGTGGTGGGGTTTTAAATGATTTATTTCTTGAGTAAACATGATCGATCCGTATCTAAGGCTTAAAGAAGTGAAATATTAGTTAAATTTTAGGTCTTGGGTATAATGGTGGGTATTTGTTTGAGTATGGATAGGTATCGGTACTTCTGGGTATGCCTAAATGTATTTTATTACGAAACGTAGACGCTTTACGTAACCAATAAAAATAAAATATGGAAAACTAGAAGGGGTGTTGAATAGTTTACCGCTTTTTAATTTAATGTTTATGTTTGTTAATAAAAACTTAGATTCGACTTTATGTGAATTCAACACTTGCACAATATAAACAATATACTTATCTAAACAATTAATAGGATAATATGAGCAAATAAGGTAAGACAAGAGATAAGAGTAAGAACAATCAAACCACAACGCGAGGATTTATAGTGGTTCGGTAACGAAGCACCTCTTCGCCCTACTCCACTCCTCGAGCACCAAACTCGAGAGTTTTCTTCACTATGTCAACAAACTCCCTTATGGCGGAGAAAACCGTACACAACTTTCGCTTATATCAATTTCCGACACTAAGCTAGATGTCGAGTTCTAATCTTAGCTAGAACCAATCTATCACGACTTCACAACTTCTTCACTACTTTCACGACTTCACAACACAACTTCACAACTACACAACTTCTTCACACCTTAGTTTTCTTCACACCACAACTTCACCATGCCACTACTATAATCACACCTAATTAACACTACTAGACAAGATCACTAAGATCTAACTATACTTACAACAATCACAAAGATCTAACAACTACGCAACTTTACAAGATTTACAAGTGATTTACAATTTTTGATATGGATGCAATAAGATTGCAACAACACACTAAGGTATAATATCTTTCTTCACTGATGATGATGTATTATTCTCTTACACTTAAGGAATTGAGCTTGGATCACTTGGAAATAAAGCTTTATGATTAAATGATCAAATGATTTAAGTAAGATGCGTGGGTTGTTTTATAACAAAAAGAATGAGTGCAAAAGGTGAGAAAATAGTGAGAAAAAGTCTAGTATTTATAGGACAAATTGGAGGAGCGTCGGTCTATGGGCGGTCCCCTTAAATAGGTGAGCGGTCCCCTTAAAATTAAGGGGACCACACGTGTATTTAAGGGGGCCGCCCTAGACTGGGCGCTCCCTATTTTGTCCTTTTGTATAAGGAGAATTTTCTGGAACTTTCTAGCCTTTTTAGGTCTGAAAATTTTTGTACTTTGACGTAGCACCCCATTGTTACCATTCCGCTGCATACCAGAATTTGGGGGTGTTACATTGGGGACCAAATGTTTGAGGTGTTGCCTTATATAAATAGATATGCCTTGGGGTCGACTTGGAACCCGATGAGTGGATAAAGGATAGCAGATGCTCCAAACACATGACGGGTAATCGAAAGCCCTTCTCAAGCTACAAGGCATACAACAGAGGTAATGTTATTTTTTGTAGCAATCTTCGCGGTAACATCATTGGCAAATGTACGATTTCAAATGACTCTCTCAAAATAGATAATGTAGAGCATGTAGATAACTTAAGATTTAACTTGTTAAGTATAGGACAAATATGTGATAATAAGTGTAGAGTAACTTTCTCTGAACATGATAGTGAAATTATTAAGGATGGTAAGGTCATAGGTAGAGGCATTAGGAAGAAAGGCTTGTATGTGATGAAATTAGGAAATAAGCCTAAAGACAAAATTTGTCTAGCAACGATTGATGAAAACTCCACGTTGTGGCATAGGAGATTAGGTCACGCAAATATGCATCTCATTCAATCATTAGCATCTAAGGAATTAGTTAGAAACTTACCTAAGCTTAAGTTTGATCAACACTTCTGTGACGATTGCAAAATTGGAAAGCAAGCTCATGCTAGTCATAAGGCTAGGAATATAGTCTCAACAACTAGATGCTTAGAGCTCCTTCATATGGATGTCTTCGGTCCATCCGTTGTACGGAGTTACAGAGGAAACCGCTACACCTTAGTCCTAGTAGATGACTACTCTATGTATACTTGGACTAGATTCCTTAAGGATAAAACTGAAGCTTTCGATCAATTTAAAGTATTTAGTAAGAAATTCAAAACCAATTAGGATGTACAATAGTGTCAATAAGAACCGACCACGATAGGGAATTTGATAATGAGGTGCTATTTGGAGAGTTTTGTAATGCCAATGGTATTACACATAACTTCTCAGCTCCACGCACTCCTCAATCAAATGGCGTGGTTGAAAGGAAAAATAGGACACTTCAAGAAATGAGTAGGACTATGTTAAATGAGCAATTGTTACCATAAAAGTTTTGGTGTAACGCAATAGACACTTCAACATACATTCTTAACCGAATCTGTAACACCCCCAAAAATAGGTCGCAACGGAATATGTTTACGGGAGCGTTACTTCATAATACCATTGCTCAAGTCATGAGAGAACGACCTCTAACTGTGTCATTTTGAAAAGAAATCTTGAATTATTTAGACTCCAATGCGCATCACATAAACCAAGCATCTAATTCACCTGAGAAAAACATGCTTAAAAAGTGTCAACATAAAGTTGGTGAGTTCATAGGTTTTTGTAAGTATAAATGTTGAACCAAAGTAGTACATGAACATTTCAATCCTTGTATGTTCGCCAAAATGTATGTATGAATGTTGCAAATCAAAGAGTTGTAAAGTATGCATGATCATTTCAATCCCAAATAGTCACAAAAAGTTAAGTATAGTTGGACCACCATTGTTCAAGTATGTATTGCCACTTTATTTAAGGCAACGTAAATATTCATGTGTGTATAAAACAATGATTACGATTACTCTAAGTTAATGAAACTACTGCGTAGACTCATATATATCCCACTTTATTCAAGGCACCGTAAGTGTTCATGTTCCTATAAATGTTGTGCTCTGACATGCTATAACGTTCATCTCCAGTGATAGCTAATCACCC
Organism: Tanacetum coccineum; assembly: GCA_026074375.1. Classification (NCBI taxonomy): domain Eukaryota; kingdom Viridiplantae; phylum Streptophyta; class Magnoliopsida; order Asterales; family Asteraceae; genus Tanacetum; species Tanacetum coccineum. Next base: position 102,918 of record BQNB010000625.1, on the reverse strand, counting down.
AAAAAGGGTTGTCTCACCCAAATAGATCTATTTTATAACATTCGCGCTTACCCTCCAAGTAATTCACAGTTCAATCTGCTTAAGCTAATCTGTAATCATTTGGATAAAGTAATGTAATGTCCTTGTTTTCAAAAATAAAGTGAAACAAGCAATCTATTTCGTCCCAAAATAAGTAATTGAGTATGTAGACCAGTTTGTAAAACGAATTGTAAATGCACATGTAATAAATTCAAACCCATCATGTAAATGAAGTTGGTAAAAAGCATGTTCTCACCTCAAAAGTTGTAAAGTATATGTAAAACAAGTAAAACGTGGGGCTATAAACTCACCTTGAGTGAATGGATAACAAGTATATCAAAAAAATGCGTCACGTAAGTGTCCGAATGCAACCTAATTAAGTATAGGTCGTATGAGTACTAAGTACTTTGAATATCTAACACCATATATAATTCTATATAGCTACATCACCATCTAATTGTATTTGTGAAATCATATTCATAAAGTAAAAACGTTTATAAATATCTCTTTAGTAAAAACGGCGTAACTTTATCGTTTTAAGTCCGTTTCTGTTAGGAATAAATCTTCACAAGACTTAATACTGCCAAGGTATAACTAACAGTACATAGTAATTTATTTTTTTTTTTATTATTTTATTTTATTTTTTTCTTGACAAATGGGTTAAAGTTAAAAAAAAAACGAACCAACTTTTGTGCAAATACTAGTGTGTGCCAAGTGCGACAATGTGGAGTAGACGATATATTTTACAATAAGACATTAAAACCTAAGAAATTAATCCAAATGCTCCTTGATTTTAATTTGCTCTATCGCACCCACAACGCTTAGATAACGAAACAAATAGTCATGACACGTATCGCTCCTACGAATTCATACATCGCACGCACTCTTATGTACTCCACTACACACGTGAATGAGATACTCATAATACAGGCACTAGACATGCTTACTCTTCACTCTCAGCACTATACTTATCTCCATTCTATAGCTACTATTATACAGTCCACCCACAACTTAGATGCTTCATCTCATCTAACTTGACATACTGCTCTTCTCTCATACATTCATTACATCGCCTATCCATAGTTGTGAGAAAGACCTTTTAGAAAATAAATAGATTCATGGGAACTATTATATGTATAATGAGATATCATTTAGATAGAAACAATTTCTATAAAAAATTTGCTTAATGACATCTTTTCCAAATCTACATGTTTTGTTTAAAACATGAAACCCAAGACAAACGAAGAAAAAATCTTGCCAAGGTACAGAGCGGTGGATCCCCTTAAAGTCTGGGTGGTCCCCTTAAAATTAAGGGGCCGCCCTATTATGAATTAAGGGGGCCGCCACCTGTTGAGAAATTTTTTCTCAGATTTTTGACAAATAGTTTATTGATGATTATCATTTCTTTATTATGCCGAAAACTTAATCAATTTGTTCCATCATTCCTAGACCTAGACGTAAGTAGTTAAATGACTACACAAGCGTGGGTGGGAGTGGGGGGGGGAGGGAGGTGTGGTGTAGTAGCACCACACACACACACCACCACACACACACACACAAACATGTATCCTCTCTCTCTATCTATCTCAACTACGACCGCGAGAGTGAGAGCGAGAGAAAGACAATAACTCACATAACTAAAAGTCAAAGCATCTAGGGGAGGAGTGGAGGAGCGGAGGGAGGAGAGGTGCCAACAAGGGAGAGAGTGTTTCCTCCTCACAAATTAGGTGCGTGTGAGAGTGACGTCACATGAAGGCCAACACTGTACGATGCTTAAGTCGATAGCACCTTTGGTTTATCACAACATTACTGGGAATGGAATCCCTATAAATACCTATCACCATAGTCAACGTGTGCTGGTGGGGGGCAGTAAATAGGCTTGTTGACATGCACTGTGCGGCAGATTACATTTTCAAGTCTTCGGGTTTTGGAGATGGCAAGAGCGGTTGTGGCGTTTAGGAATACTATGTTGTTAGATTAGATGTAAAATAAATTTGGGTATAGAATATTAGTGCTACTCTTGAGTTCATACGGAATTCACACCATCTCTCTATATTGCATTTAGAAGTATAGAGGGGTTTGGGGGGGTGAAGATAATAGAGGTTAAGTTTCCTTATTAGATAGTTTTTCCAATTTCGTTAGTTCTCAATCCACTTTACGAGTCAATCATAAAAAAATAGTATATAGATACACTCAGTTAATTATAGACATATATCACACACAGCTAAAACTTCAATAGACTAGAAGAGACCTCATTTTGAACACTAAATATAACACTCCTACACAAACGCGCTTACAAATTTACATAATTAAAACCATTTAACACAGGATAAATTAAAAGAGCAGATATTAAATAATTAGTTATAAGAGGTGTGTGGGGTGATTTAATAATAGGGTGAAGAGGTATCAGGAAATAACACAAGAAAATGTGAACTTTACAATATTTAAACACAAATCAGCTTTATATCTTCTTAGGGGGGGTGCGATCACGTTCTGATGTATAGAGTGATATAGTTGTGAAGAGGTAGAGTGAGTATGGGGAGGAGTCGAGGAGGAGGATTGTTAGGTTGGGGAGTCGAGCGGGGGAAATAGAAAGAGTGGGAGTGAACATACAATTATAATATATATGTGTGAGTCGAATAATAATGAGGTATTTGGTGGGGGGTTGGGAGGGTTTAGGAGTGAATTGTTGGATTTTGATGGAAGGTTTGTGTTTAGTGGGAGTTTTTTGTGGAAGGAGTGCGAGTAGGTGAGTTTTTAGCTAGGGTTAGTGTGTGTGAGGTGTGTTTTTGTTTATATAAGTTGAGTGTTAGGAGTTGTTGGGAACGCCGGCAGAGTGCTGCGATGTGTATATCTGATAATGATTGGTTAGTGGATTTTGTAGTGACTGCGAGCGAGTGGGAAGATGTTGTGATGATGATAGAGAGAGAGAGTGCTCTGAGATGGTGTGAGTGCGAGAGGTGTGAGAGTGTGAGTTAGAGTGTTGTTATGGTGGTATGTGGTGGATGGATTGGAGTGTAGGAGCGTTACAAAGTGATTATTGTGTTGTGGTGGTTAATGTTTTAGTGTCTTCTAAGAATATATTTTTGTTAGTATGTATTCTATTTGTTATCTTATTGAGTGTGGTGTGAGTGTTTTTGTACTATCTCTCTGTTAGGGAGGTTGAGTTGTATGGTGTGGGGAGTTGGGATTGGTTTTAAATGGGTATATTATGAAGATGTGTGTAGAGTTGTGTTGGATAGAGATATTTGTGGGTGTTAGTTTGGATGTTCACTCTCTAAGAGGACTATTGTTTTATTTTTGGAGGTTAGAGTGAGTAGTAGATGGGGTAGTTTTGATTGAAGGAGGGGTGGTGTTAAGGGGATTATGTTAGTGGATGGGGATGGTATGGATAATGGGATGATGGTGAGTTGTATTGGGGGGATAGTTGAGTTTTGTGCGAGAGGTTTTATAACAGATGTTTAGTGTGATGAGTTGAAGAGTTATGGTAGATTGGGGAAAATTTAGATGGGGGGGGTATATTCTATATATGGGATATATATATATTATCTATATGTGTTAATGGTAAATTGGGGTGTAGGGTTGAGGTAGGGTTGGGGGTAGAGGTGGGTTTGTGGAGAGTGCGAGAGAGATGAGAGAGGGTATGAGAGATATGATCAGAAGTTAGTAAGTTTTGTAGAAAAAAAATTAGTATATCTACATCTACATTAATAAGTGTTATTTTTTAATGTATTTGGGCGTGAGTGAGTGTGTGAGTGAGCGTGGTAGTGGAGTGATGTGCAGCGATGAGATTTTGGTTGTTTGTTTTGGAATTGTGATCCTCTATCATTATAAATAGAGTGTTTTTGATTGTATTTAGAAGACTATGAAGTGGTAGAGAGCGCGCGAGAGTAGTGCTCGAGAGATAGTTAGATGATAGGGATTGGTGGGGGTATTGGGGATTATTTGGTATTGATTATAGAGGATTAGGGATTGGGGGGGGGTTGGGTGTTATTTTATTTTTTAGTTTTAATTATATATAATTAGTTATAGGGTATTAGTGGTGTTAAATCCTTTGTATTAAGAATAAAGCATTTACTTCCGAATATTCTAAAATAGTTAAAGTTTGATTTCCTACTGATTCGTTGTATAGTATATACTTATATAGCAACCCTAATACAGATCCTAACCGAATGCCCTTGACCAAGACAAAAGGTCAAGTTCCACAAAAGGATAAAATACACAAGATAGAATCAATGATAAAAAGATTCCGGAAGAGATATTCCCGGGTCGTATGTCCCAACGAGGCTGCAATTGAAGGTAATCATGGTTTGATGAGAAATTGAATGATGGAGAATATTTAGATATGATGGAAACACTGATATAATTACAACTAAAATTAATTAAATAAACCTAATTTAATCTACGGGAAACAGATATAGGAAATGGGGATCTTAAAAACTACGGGAAACAAAATTAGTTATAGGGAAATCCTTAAATTAAATCTATTCTAAAATACGGGGAACAGAATCAGGTATCGGGAAACCTAAATACTAAAAATTAAGAAAATAAATGCTAAATTAAATTAAAAATCAAAATTAAATTCTAATTAACTTAATTTGAAAAATAAAAAAAAACTAGAATAAAAACGGAGTCGTTGATGCTAAACGAAAAGAAACGGTAAAACGCACTCGGTAAAACGGGTCTAAGACTGAAATTTAAGAAAAATTAAGCCTACACTAAATTTTATATTTTTCCTAGACACTAAATGACAAAAGAAAATTTTATAAAAAAGAAAAATATTTTTTTATTAATTTTTGGATTTTTTATGAATTTTTAAAGATTAATAACTAATTAAAACTAAGAAAATAGAAAAAGACAAAAAATAATATAGTTTAAATAATTCTGAAAAAATAAAATTAAATAAAGAAAAAGTTAACAATTCTAAAAATATAAAAATGCCCAAATTTTACTGAATAAATTAAAAGTAATTAAACTTATTAAATATAAACCTAATTTAATTATTTAAATTAAATAAAACCTAACAGCTGTTAACTCTAGAGGACTAACAGTAAAAACCTATAAGGACTAACGGGGTAACAAGGCACTAACTAAGGATACTAATGCTGCTAACTATAAAATCGGAAATTACATAAATGGTCCCTGAGCACTAACCCGATGGTCAAAAAGGGTCCAAAGTGCTTATTATCGAAAAGCTATAAAAGCAAACTTGTAAAGGGGATTATGGTGAAGCTTTTTCATAAAAAGCACATTGCCTGAAATGAACTTAATAAGCCAGAAAAGTAGCTTTTTAGTGGCAGAAGCTTAATAAGCTTATAAGCTTATTTTTCTTTCTTTTGGGGATTTAAGCCAACTAAATAAGCTAAAACTTATGGGGAACAGATAAATAGGCTAGGGGATTCTTAAATAAGCTAAAGTAACCTATAATAAGCCCTAAAATAAGCTGGTCTATATTAAAATAAGCTAAACAGTTTATAAAAAAAGAAGAAATTTAGGGCTTTTAAGCCTGAATTAAACTAAGCTAAAGGGTGAATTAAGCTAAGAAAACTTGGGGATTTAAAGAGCAACTAATAAGCTATAAATAAAAGCTAAAATATCTAGGAGTTAATACAAATAAGCTAATTAAGGGAGGCTGAATTGGTGGGTGTCTAGCACCAGGGGGTGGCAAGGCAGTGGCCAAGGGGCTTATTTTGGCTTAATTGAAATAAGCACTTCAGTGTATTTTTAGCCAAAAAAAAAGGAATCCAAACAGATTTGTAGGGGTGGTCAATGAGCATATTTCCAAACTATGAGAGCTTTAGGCCTAAATTAGATAAACCGATGATAATTAAGCTCTAAGTTCAGAGGTTTCAAAAGATAAATGCATCCCTCCTTTTGACTCATGCTTGGTCTATTTAAGGGTAAGAACAAGGGGGTGATTTAAAATGGCTAGTCTCAATAACCATAAGCAAATAACAAGGTGCATAAGTGCATAAGCAGACTTGGAGCAACTTAAGCTCAATTTGGCTTATTGAAATTTTAACAGATTATAGAGGCCACTTAAAAACTTATTTTCAAACTAAAAGTTGTGATTAAAGTGTACTAATTAACCCTACACACTCAGCCAAAGTTGGCTGAGTGGTATTTATCCATAAAAACACCCATATGACCCATTTTAAGGTCTAAACCAAACACCCCCTTAATTTATAAATTCGGCTTCTTTTTAGCTTTTTAAAAGAAATAAAGGGGTAAAACAAGTTTATAAGCTGAGCTTAACAACTTTTACACGTTTTTATATAAGTTTAAACAGATTTAAAGGCTTAAATAAGACTTTGCACTTTTGACAATAGCAATTTCACAAAAAACTCTTAACTTGTATTAAAGCTGGAAATATTACAACATAAACTTAAAATAAACTGAGTATAATACTTTTTAAGAAAACTTAACTAAATTTTACACTAAGAAAAGGAAAAACAGGGGATGGGCTCCTCGGCTTGGTCTTCTTTTCTTTTATACAAGTCTTCAAAGTCTTCTGGCTCTTGGTTTGTGTTTGTTATGAGAGTAGGAAGTCCAAGCACACTCTTTTGACCCTTGGATCCTTTTGTGCTACTTAAACACACCATCTCAGCCATTGAAGGGGTCTCGGGTTGAGTGGGATTGCCAAGTGGGCATGGATTATAAGGTTGGGGTGAGCTGGGAAGTGTACTAGGGGTAGTGGTATGGCCTAGAAACCATGGGAGAGGGAGTATGGTTTTGGCGCCAAGGGGTAATAGTACCCTGTTGGTTGCAGGTTTAAATGGTAAGGTTGGAAATGATGCAGCCCAAGCCCCTCAAGTTTCCACCTCTTTTCATTTCCTTTTTAACCTTTTTTTTTCAGTTATAAAAGAGTTTCAAAAGTGACAGATATGGTCCCTGTGGTTTTTATAACAAAAGAATAAAGAAAGGTTTGGGAAATTGCAAATTAGGTCCCTGCGCTTTATAAAGGAAAGAGAAATAGAAAGGTTTTGGTAAATTGCAAAACCAGCCCTTGTGTTTGTATTTTTTCATTTTTCTTTATAAAACAACTTTTAAAAATGACAATTTAGGTCCTTATGTTTTATAAAAAAGGGTTGTGGGCTTTTGTTGGGCTTGGGTTTGTGTTGGGCTATTGGGCCCAATTGGGTTTGGTTTGGGCCCAATAAGGTACAGGCTTAGCTATTGGGCTTTTTCAAGCCCAATAAGCTTTGAAGTGGATTTTGTGTGTACAATGGCTGAGATTGGCTGTAACTGGGCTAAGTGGGTTTTGTGTGTACAATGGCTGAGATTGGTTGTAACTGGGCTAGGATTGGGCCTTCAAAGTCTTCACAGTCTTTGTCAATTGCACACAAATGGGCTTTGTAATTGATTGAGGGCCCATTTGGTCTTCACAGTCTTAATAGTTAAGACTATTTCTATTGCTTTCCCGCCCATCAGATGGGTTAAGATTGCCCTCCAATAGTATTCTTCAGTTCCGGCTCTCCGGTTTGGAGACTTGCTGATTCCATTTATAATTGACTCCGACTTTGGCATTTTTGACTTTGGCCTTGATTTTGCCACAGTCCTTTTCCATTCCATAGCTCAGTTTTGTCATTTTGGTTTGGTTTTTTGTCTTTTTGGTGATATCCACTTCTGCACAATAACAAATGTGCAAAACAAACATATATTGGCAGTTTTTAATCTGTTTTTTGGTCTTTTAAGCTCGTTTTTAGGAGGTAAAAGATAAGTTGTAATTAAGCAATATATCAGTCTATTGAATACCCACTTCCTGCTCTGGCATCTACCTAGAACAGTAGTGCAGCACCTTTCCATTCGTCTTCCCACTCCTATAAAGACAGTCTCATCTACACAAGGTTAATAGGTCCACAAGACTGAGATATCTTAGTTGCCTTATGGCTTTCCTAGGTTTTGGGTCTTTTTTGGTGATCTGATGAGGAATAATGATTGATTTCTTTATTATAGAGTTGAGTAAATGTGGATGCGGGTTGGGGATTAGTGGGTTGTCCTGACCCTTTATCCATATCTACTTGATGTATCAATCACTTTCATTCATTCTCAATTGACCTTCCCTCAAATAATGCTTCAAGGGTTAAGAATTTGCTCAGCAGTTGTAACTCTAATGATATCCCAGCAGTACTAACTTTGGCTCAAAAGTACTAACTTTTGCCTGGCAGTACCAATTTTCGGCCTAGCAGTATTAATCTTACAACTACCAGTTTTAACTTTAAACCTCATCAATCATAACTTAAATTTTAGCTACAAAGATTGAGTAATCCAATGCTAGCAATCAAAAAGTTAAATATGCTAACATCAAATGCCTTTATGAGAAGATCTGCAACATTGTGGTCTGTGTGAATCTTTATCACTTGAATTAACTTCTTCTCATAACAATCTCTGATGAAATGGTGCCTAATCTCTATGTGCTTGGTTTTAGAGTGAAAAACTGGATACCATCACAATACGAAATGGGCTTTTCATTATCGAAGAAAACTTGGAGTTCATGAAGATTGAATCTATCAATGTAAATCTTGGTGTTCATGAAATTAAACCTATAATCAAGCATTTGATTTTGGATCCACAACAGTTGTCCATAGCAATTTGCAACAGCAACATATTCTGCTTCAGTAGTGGAGTTTGCAACTATTGTTTGCTTTTTACATTGCCATGAAATTAATATCTTGCTAAGAAATTGACAACCTCCTGTTGTGGATTTCCTATCAAGACTAGCACCAGCATAGTCACTATTTGAAAAGGCTTCCAAGTCAAATGGTGAATCTCTAGGATACCAAAGGCCTAATTTAGGTTGACCTTTAAAGTATCTAAAGATCCTGTTCATAGCATGAAGATGTAAGGTTTTAGGTGTAACTTGGAACCTTGCATAAGCACAAACAATAAAAGTTATGTCTGGCCTAGAAGCTGTTAGGTACATCAATGATCCAATCATTGATTTGTATAAATGAACATCCACATTATTAGCTTCTTCATCTTTGACCAATGCCTTATTAGGTTCCATAGGAGTGCTTGTTGTCTTTACAGTGACATAATCAAACTTTTTTAGAATATCAGCCACATACTTGTCTTGGCTGATGAAGATTCCATCCTTATTTGTTGTACTTGCAGACCTAAGAAGAAGGTGAGCTCCCCTATAGAACTCATCTGAAATCTCTTGTGCATCATCTATTCAAACTCAAGACATAAAGTCTTCTTTGTAGACCCAAAGATGATGTCATCTACATATACTTGCACTAACAGGATGTCACTCTTGTCCTTCTTGATGAACAATGTCTTATAAATGGTGCCTCTTCTAAATCCATTTTCTAAAAGGTAGGTAGATAGGGTCTCATACCAGGCTCTAGGAGCTTGATGTAGACCATACAAAGCTTTTTCTACCTTATAGACTTTATCAGGGAAATGTAGATCTTCAAAACTAGGAGGTTGGCAAACATATACCTCCTCTTCAATAGTACCATATAAGAAGGCACTCTTCACATCCATCTGGTACACAATGAACCCTATATATGATGCATAGGCTAAAAATAACCTGATTGCTTCTATCCTAGCAACAGGAGCAAAAACCTTATCATAATCAATGCCTTCTTCTTGGGTGTAACCTTGTGCAACCAGCCTTGCCTTGTTTCTAACAACAATTCCTCTCTCATCTTTCTTATTTCTAAATACCCATTTTGTTCCAATGGCCCTCTTGATATTAGGTAGATCAACCATTATCCAGACCTTTTGAAGTTCAAATTGTAGAAGCTCCTCTTGCATAGCTTCTATCTAGCTTGGATCTTCCAGATCTTGAATCACCTTCTTAGGTTCCTTTTGAGAGAGAAAACAGGCAAACAAGCAGTTATAATAATCTTTATGATTTGTTCTTCTCTGCTTGTTAATGTATCTCACCAAACAATGTTCTTTAAGATTTTGTTATGAAATCCTTCTTGTTAGTAGAGTTGAGTGCAAGTCTCCAATTATTAGTTTAATTAGATGATCTTTATTAATTCTTGTTGTGGGAATAGAACTGACATTCATGATTGTCTCCAAGTTGTTGAGGTCAGCATGTTCACCCACATCTTCATCATTATATGCACCAGTAATTGGAAAATACATTTGGAACATCTGGAAGACTAAATGCATTTTTGAAAGGAGAAAATTGTTCAAATAGATGTTCCTCAGAAGTTCTAGCAGCATTAACTGGTGATGATGGATCATCATTAGTAAAAGATGGTCCAACAGCACTAACAGGTTTACCTATAGTATTAAAACTATTAGTACTGCTAGGCTGCTTTTCCAGTTGAAGTAGCCTTTCAAACTCACTTCTTGTGTCTTGATCATCCTTCCCATCTTTAACTAAAGCTTCACTTTCATCCAATTCTGTAGGCTTCACTCCTGTATCTTCTTGACTATCCTTAGGACCTTGAGAGATTAATGGATTAGTTATGCAGATAGGTATTAGGATGTATTCTTGTTCAGGTTCTGTCTTCTTCTCAGCTTGACCTGTAACAATATTATCTCTAGTTTCTGTAATACCATTAGTTTGATTTCCTGCAAGAACTGGCATATAGTTCATAGATATTGTTAAAGAATTAACATCAAAAAGCCAGTCTGGTCCATTTCCTGTCACATTAGATGCATTTTTAAGAAATCTAATGTTTATGGTCTCTTCAACTATCCTGGTCCTCTTGTTAAATACTCTCATAGCCTTGCTAATCACAGAGTACCCAACAAAAAATCTCTCATCAGCTTTTCCATCAAACTTGCCTAGATGATCACTGGTATTTAAGATGGTAACAGGACACCTAAAAGGTTTCATGAAGTCTATCAATGGGGTTCTTCCACGAATAAGTTCATAAGGTGTCTTATTATGAGGCTTAATGACTAAGACCCTATTTAGCACATAGCAAGCAGTATTAACTGCTTCAGCCCAAAAGGTGGTTGGCAACTTAGAGTCAACTAACATAGTTCTTGCAGCCTCTATCAGTGTTCTATTCCTCCTCTCAGCAACACCATTCTGCTGAGGAGTCCTAGCAACACTGAATTCCCTCTTAATACCCTTCATTTCACAGAACTGATTCATTACACTATTTTTGAACTCAGTTCCATTGTCACTTCTGATAACTTTTACTTTGTAGTCTAGTTGATTTTCTATTTCAGTTATGAAGGTCTTTAATATCCCACTAGTTTCATCCTTAGTGGCCAAAAAGAATACCCAAGAAAATCTACTAAAGTCATCAGTGACAACTAGGCAATAAGACTTTTTCATTAAACTCTTAACATTTGTAGGACCAAATAGGTCCATATGAAGCATATGTAAGGGTTTGCTGATTGAGTTCACAAGTTTGGCCTTACAGGAGGCTTTGTGTTGCTTTCCTTTCTGACAAGCAACACAAGAATGGTCATTTTCAAAAATCTTTGAAGGCAAACCTCTAACAAGGTTTCCCCTCACAAGTTTGTTCATGTTTTTAAAGTTTATGTGACCAAGCCTCCTATGCCATAAATTGGATTCATCAATTGTGGCCTTAGCAAAGAGGCAAGTTAAACCTTTAGTGGGAACAACACTCTTTAGGTCAACACTGTAAATGTTATCCTTTCTTGGAACTCTCAGCAAGACTTGACTTTTATCAAGTAGCTTAAAGTAAGAAGATAAGACTAGACATTCAGTGTCAGTATAAAGAACATTGTTCTTTTTGTCACAAATTTGTGACACACTAAACAGGTTATACTTAAGCTCCTTACAAAAATACACATCATCAAAAACCAATGTTCCAGATTTGATTTTACCTTTACCTGAAATTCTACCTTTACCATCTCTAAAGGAAACAAATCCACCATCATAATCTTCATACTCAGTAAGATAGCATTTATTTCCTGTCATGTGCCTAGAATAACCATTTTCAAATACTCCTTTTTCCCTATACTGCTTTTGCTGTAGGTTGCCCTGCATATAAAATAAGAGAGTTAGGCTCTTTTAGGGATCCAAGCCATTATAGACTTGGATCTGCCTCGTGCATCAATGTAAGAATATTTCTTAAAAGTATTTGATGTACTACTATTTTTGGCTTTCCAAACCCAGCATGCTGAGGCCTTAACAACATTAGCCCCTTTTCCCTTGTTTTCACTTACTACTGCTCTATCCCTAGCAGTAGTATCTTTTACCCTGACTGTATTAACCTTTTTATTGAAAATACTATTTTTGTTTGCTGAATACTTGTTAGATGGATTTGTGACTTGTGAATATCCCTTTTTGTAAGCATTTGATATTGGTTTAGGATGATTCACAATTGGTTTTGAGCCAGCAGTATTAACTGGTCGGACAGCAGTATTAACACTTGCACTAGTAGTATTAATTTTGCCAGACCTGGTTAATACTGCTTGTGGAACAAATCTTCTATTGGGGTGAGGGTGAGTCATTTTATTAGCAAATTACTTATGATTCATCCTACTTGAGTTGTTCCACACTGGTTTTATAACCTTTTTATCACACACATAATGAAGATGCTTAAAACTACCACAAACAAAACAAGCTTTATTTATCATTTTAAAGTCACTTCCTAGTCTTTGGGATATAAGATTGTTCTAGATTCTTTGGTTCCCTCTAGGATAGTGTTTGTATTTTTTAGGTGTTTCTACCTTCTCTATAGTTTCCCTAGCAGACTTAACAAATTTTATTTTTTCAGTGCTAGGTCTAACAGTTTTAACATTAGGTTAAACTCTACCTCACTATCATCATCAGAATTCCAATCCTCAATAATTGGAGATCTAAAGTTGTTCTTCCTAACAGTTTTAGGTTCTATTGCATCACCCTTATTTTTTATATCAGCAGACTCATCATTTGTCTCAACTTTCTTAACATCACTAGGTGTAATAACAGTAATGACATCTACATTCTCACTTTCAACAATTTCATCCATAAACATTAGATCAAATTTGGAGGGAATGAAATTTCCTGTATAAGGTGGGGGAACTGCATGATATCCCTTATCATATTTGGACTTATTATACTCCTGATTTTCTAACATCTCAGATGAATTCATAAAACTTTCTACTGCAGGAGAAGCTGTAGTAGAAGAAGTTGTATTATACCCTAGTCCAGTTTTAAACTTGTCACTGACTTGACTTTCCTGTAAATTATCCAAAGATTTAGATGAATTTTGAAACTTCTCTAATGTTAGTTTTAACTCATCTCTCTTTTTCTGCTTTTTCCAATTTCTTTTTGTATTCAACCAAGGCATTATCTCTTAGTCTAACATCAAGTTTTAAAACATTAATGCTCTCTTCAAACACAGCCTCATTTTTCTTATAGTGAGCTAGTCTAGCTTCTACTGACTCTAAACCTGCTTTATAAGATACTAAATTAAATTAAGACTTATTGTAATCAGAATTCAAACTGTCATATTGTTCTTTGAGAGTAGCATAAGCTTTTACACATGTTTTAGAACAAGAATCTACCTCAGAATCTGAATTGGAAGAACTTCCTGAAGATGTATATGCCATCAATGCAAAGTTTGTAGGATGCTCTTCTTCAGCTTGGTAGCTCCAATCATATCCTCCAATTCCATCTTGAGCAATCAAGGCATTTTCAGTGGGAGTTTCCACTGTGACAGTTCTTCTACCATTCTCTCTTCCTCTGTTCTCCTGATTCCTTGGAGCTCTACATTCTCTTGCAAAGTGACCATTTTTATGACAATTGTAGCACTCCACTTTTGACCTGTCAAATCCAATTCTTTGACCATTTATATCCAGCTTCCTGCCTGTTCTCTTGATGAACCTTCTAGCTCTGATTGTTAGCATGGCCATCTCCCAGTGTAAATCCATTTCTTCTAGGTCATCAGGATCAATTTGTTCAAGATCCTCTCTTGCAAGTTGAGGAGAATTGGGCTGACTTGCTAGGAAAGCACAGATCACAGCATCACTAAGGTTATCTACAGATGTAGAGTTAACAGGATTACTTTGAGTATGAGCAGCACTAACTCCATAAGCAGTGTTATCTGCTTCATTTGTGCTGCTATTGCTGTTAGTGCTGTTGGAGGACACAAAAGCCACATTTTGTAGATTTTGGCTTGTACTTGATGATCCTATAAGTTCAGGTTCATATATCTTCAAGTTGTTGTACAAATCATCCAAACTGATGGTCTCTATTTCCTCTTTGTTCCTCCAGATCAAAGTATGAGTCTTCCATTCAGATGGAAGACTTCTCATTAGTTTTAAGTTTATGTCCTCTTGTGCAATAACCTCACCTTAAATCTCTAACTGACTAATAAGTTTTTCCAACCTATCAAAAGTTTGCTCTATTATTTCTGAACTTGATCTTGCAAAGTTCTCATATTATTGCTTGAGTAGTGTTCTCTGAACTTTCTTAGATTCCTTGTTTCCTCCATACCTCTTCTCAATGGCTTCCATGAGCAATTTTGCATCTTTATATGAATGAAACTTCAGTTGATCCTTATTTGGGAGTGCCATCAACAGAGTTCCTCTAGCTTTCATCTCATTCCTTCTGTCCTGCTTTTCTTCTGCAGTAGTAGGTTCATATTCCTGCTCAGTTTCTCCAACTTGTCTCTTTAGTACTTTGTTACCATTCAGAATTACCTCCCAGAGGGAGTAATCAGTCATGAGAAAGTATTGTTCTATCCTCATTAACCAGAGATCATATTCTCCTGGGTTGAGGATAGGGAGTCTTGCAGTCAGAGTTGTAGAAGTAGTTCCTGCCTCTATCTTATCACTGAGAATTAGATCTAGTATGTGTTGTTTGTTTCTTCTTATTCAAAGCTTCACCACAAGCTTGAATTCCACTTTGATGGTCCTGGTGAAAGGATCTTGAACTCCTAAGCTTGATGTAAGGTTTAGTATCCTTGGATAAATCCAAAGGCACTAAGACTGAAACTTTGAGTGTATGATATAAACTATGCGGAATCTAGTTTATACCACTAAGAAGAATAAAGAAAAAGTATGTTTGAGACACAGAAATACAACCAAAACAATAAGCTTTAATATATTAATATGAACACTCTTTGATAGTGTTAGGGTTTACAACCTTGAAGCTATGAATACTATGAAAGACTGATATGATGTGATGTGATGATCCTAAAACCATAACTTAGGATCTCCTTTTATACACCAAGGAGTCCTTTACAAGATAACTACAAATCTTCTAAACTTTTACAAGATATTAACATATCTTCTAACTATATAAGATATACACAGAATAAGTCCATACATATCACAAAACGCGTTTAACTCTTCATCAGTCCTAATCTTCATGCAGCAGTGTTAACTTCTCTTCAGCAGTATTAAGTTAGTACTGGTAGTACGAACTTTTACTCTAGCAGTACTAACCAGTTAGTACTGGTAGTTATAATCTGAGTAGTACAAACTATTTAAGCTTGGCAGTACTAAGTTGAACTAGTAGTATAAACTTTGTAGAAGCCCTTAATTCCCAACAAATTGATTATCTAAAGATTTTGGTAAATGTTTTGTCCCACAACAAGAACTGTCTGATGAACAAGCTTTCCGGTTACAAACTTTACACCCTAATACTGGCCAATCTGCTTCTTCGCCTATCAAAATTGAGCCTCCTTGGGAACTTTCTAAGGTAAGTCTGGTTAATACAAGCCTTAAAAAGCTTAAATACCATCTTGGCCAATTTGATAATGTGGTGAAAAAGCGGATCACGCTCGATGCTTTAACAGAAGAGGAATGGGGGTTTGAACACACTAAAGCTATTTTTCTAAAAGAAATAATTCCATTTGTGAAGACCTTAAAAGACATATTTAATGTTTTTGATAAAGATGTTTTAAATGAAATAACAGGAGTACAAATAGTTTTTAACTAGATGGAAGCTGCTGTTCAACAGTATCAGGTAGACAAATAGTGTTTTGAATTTCAAAAGAAATAATTTTTGATTAAAAATGATCGACTCTTGGATCAAATTATTTCTCAAGATATTGTGAATAATGTTATGAATTCTTCGTTGGATGAAAATACTTATGTGAATGTGAATTCTTTTGTTGCAATGAATGATTCTGTGTATTGTGTGGAAAAGTGCAACAAATGTCTCAAACTTGAAGCTGGGCTTATCAAACAACACAAGATGGTTGAAAAAGATGAGTATAATAGACTTTCAAAAAGATTTTCTAAACTTAAATAACACTGCATTTCTCTTGAAATTGCAATGTAACTCAATAAAGAAATTTGTTTAAAGAATAACATATCTATGAACCAAACTGAACCTTCATTTGATCAATTGTTTGAATTAAACAATTTGAAAGCTGGGCATCAAGCAAAAGACACGGCAATCCCCAATCCCACTAGTCTAAACCTCCATACCCCAATCCAACTACTACTAAAAAATAATACATCGTGAAATACTGGTTAAAAAAGGTTTTAGAAAAATCTTTACCTTTTCATTTGAAAAGTAATTCCTATTTTTACTTTTTTGTCATATTTTTGTAAAGTCAATCTTAAAAATGTATCCATGACTTTTTTTCTGAATCAACATTATTATCTATTTATATGATTCCAATTTGAGGTAATTAGAGGTGCCGCGAGGGAACAAACGATAACACGACACGAAACAAAAAAAAAATTAACAAGATGTATTTGTCTAACACGCTTTATTTTATTGATAAAGCTTTACTCAAAACATTCTTGATACTAAGTAATTCCTACCTTCACATATATATGACTAAACCTTATACATGTTAGACTATAAATAGGATTGTACTTACTTAACCTATAATTATCTAATTAACCTGCAAAATATCTAATAACACATTTAGTTAAGATTCAGGACGAGTTGACACTTGCCACTCCAACTTGTTATTTGAACTGATCCATGTATCTGCCAATAATCACGACTCATTATTGATTCGCCAAACAATCATCCTGAATTTTGGAGTTCGAAGAGGGTAACTCTTTGCACCAATTAATGTTATCATATCCTTTAAACTTATGCCCCCCCCCCCCAGCCCGCGCGGCCAGGCCTTTGTCAAATGATATGCTCTTTGGTTTTCTCCGAATACATGCTCAACAATTACCTGCTCATTTTCCATACATTCATGAATGAAGTGATATCAAATGTGGATGTGTTTGCTCCTGCCAAGAAAGACTCAGTTATTTGATAATGCAATTGTCTGATTTATTATCAAACTTAAATTATCACCTTTTGTCTTTCCATCCCATCACGTTGGCAGTAAACTCCCTTAGCCAATTTGTTTGAACACGCATCTGCAGAGTGGCTGACCATAAGCTCATCTTTACACGAGATAACGCCAGGTAGTTTGCTGTTATGAGCACCATTGGTAAATAGGTATGTACCTAGATAGATAAATGTACCTTAGTAGGTCTATGGTCCATCATCAATATCAACATTATGGAATAACTATCCAAAATCCTACCAGTTTCATGTGATTACCTTGCTTGTATTCAATTCCAAACAAAATTGCACCTTTAAGATAATGTAGAATCTGCTTGATAGCACGAGCATGTGATTCTCTTAGACTTTGCATGTATCGACTTACCACACCAACAGAGTACGTTAAATCTGGACGAGTATGCAAGAGATAACGTAAGCAGCCCACCATTTTTCGATATTAAGTTGCTTCAACTTCTGGTTCATCTTCAGCTTTTGACAACTTGAGTCTTGGTTCATTGGACGTAAAGTTGCAATGCAATCTTCCATACCAACTTCTTTTAATATCTTTCTTGCATATCTCTCCTGCTTGATCTTGACAAAATACTTTTTTCGTGAAACTTCGATACCCAAGTAGTAAGTTAACTCATCTACATAAACCGCGACAATGATAAATTCTCTATTGGGCACCTTTCTATAAACTGCCTTCTCTTCCATGCCTTGTTGAAAATGCATCTCTTTTAAAGTACTATCGAGCTCCTTTAGGTCACCATGCAGAAAAGTTGTTTTTAAAATCCAAGTGATGAATCTTCCATCCTTTCTCGGCTGTGAGAGCAACAAATAGTCATATGGTCTAGAGTCGAGCTACTGGCATGAATACTTCATCAAAGTCAATACTGGCACGAATACTTCTAGAATTTGCTTGCTCATGTTCTGGACTGATCAAATGGAAACTAACTGAATTCCGTTTGACTCATTGTGGGTCTATGCTTATTTAGACTAATTTTGTGACTCATTGTGGGCTGTTTATGTCAAACATATTATGGGCTTTCCTCATCGTTCCAAAGCTGATTAGAAGCATCCCCTTGTATGTCATCCCACACAACAGTAAATGTCCCTGGTTCCCTACTCGCTTGGTTTGAATCTTTTTACTAACTTTTAGTTGAATCTTATAAAGGCGATTTGCACTTCACGGGACTTATGCAAGGAAACTTCCACAACTATCTCACATGGTTAAGAAATCACCTTAGATACTAATATCATAACCGGATATTGTAGCTTCTCCAAGACTAATCACATTACTTCGAAGAGTGGGAATATAATAGATATATTTCAATAATTTGTGTTCTCCGTTTTTCCTTTGGAACAAAATCGAGCCTTTTCCTTTTATGATAACACACGAACCGTCTAACCTAACACGTCCTATTATATTTTCATTTAATTCATAAAAGTAAGAGTAATTACATGTCATGTGATTACTTGCACTGTTGTTAAAATACCATACATTATCTTGCTCAATATTGGACTCGATCTTTGGTGGAATGTACTTTTCTTCATTCATGAAAAGTGTCTCTTGAACCAAGTTCATCATAAAGAATGTTCCTTCCTCATGATACACATCTTCCACTTGCGTCTCATTGAGGTTAACTTCATGGTTTCATTTTGGTTTCAGTTTGGACGAATTAAATGGGTTTTGGTTACGCACCTTGTACACCGAAAAGCGTTTATATCGACCTTTGAGATCGTTTTTATCTTCTTATCAAATTATCTTGTTGCGCACCTCGTATGCCGGATCGTTTGACTAAAAAGGTTTAAACTATCTATAAGTCAATGCTTTAATAAAAAAATATTGACTAAAAAAATTAATCGGATAAATAAGGATTAATTTTGAAACACTACTGTGTGGATGAATGTTAGGATTTCATTTTATGTGACGACATTACGGAATTACCATAGTGTAACATACCACCATACGTAGGGACTAGAATAGGCATTTTAGTAAACTTATGTATATATAGTGGTATAAATACCCCTTCATTGCTTCTATAGAAGGGTGAGACTTGTAATAATTCACTTCTCATTCCATTTTACACATACACTTTATCTGTCTACTCTCTCTCTCTAGAAAGATGATTATCATATGGTTTGAGTCTCCCCGACCACCGGATCTATGATTCTTTAATTATGTTAATTGGTATCACGAGCCTTGGTTTCATTCTTGGGTCGGCTTATTTTTTATGGTCTGGTTGGTCTCGATCGTATCTCAAATCTGTCATAGTTCGTTGTTTCATGCTTATTTTGGCTGTTTCAGCTTATCTTACGCTTATTGTATAAGCTGATTTTGTCACTTTGGGTGTTTTAGTGTTGTTTATTAAGTCCAAAATGTCCAATATGTTTACTTTAATACTAGTTACAGCTTCTGGTGAGATTTTTTTCTTACAAGGCACATTTTGGTCCAATAAGTGATTTGATAGTGCTGTTAATTCTGGGTTTGTGGTTGTTGGTTAGACGATTTATGTGGCTTATTCACTTTGAAAACAACTTTTAGAGCTTTTTCGAAGCTTATTTTCATAGTGTGTTTCTAGGCAGCGGTTTGGCCACAAAAGTACGAAAGTACGAAAGTACAAGCAGCGGTTTGAGTTAAACCACCACCACTATGCCAGCGGTTTGGCCACAACGGTTTGGTGGTGGT
This sequence comes from Tanacetum coccineum, assembly GCA_026074375.1. Classification (NCBI taxonomy): domain Eukaryota; kingdom Viridiplantae; phylum Streptophyta; class Magnoliopsida; order Asterales; family Asteraceae; genus Tanacetum; species Tanacetum coccineum. The sequence continues at coordinate 83,089 of BQNB010000625.1, read as the reverse complement.
TTGATGTACAGGTTAAGCAGCGGTTTGCCCTCTTTTTCATGGTCTTGACTAAACGTTATGCTACCCGTTTGACTAGTCAACGGCGGTTTGGTGATAGGAGTTTGGTGGTGGCGGTTTGGTAACGGTGGTTTGGTGATGGCAGTTTGGTGGTGGCGGTTTGGTATAAACCACTGAGACGGCGGTTTGGTAACATACATCGCAGCGGTTTGCTTCCCAAGACCCAAACCGAGTCAACTCGGTATTTACCTAGTTGACACGGGTCAACTCACAGTCAAGTCTAAGGTCAAAGAAAACAGAAATGTAGAAATGAGAAGACAGACTTGAACCAACAACATCAATAACAACTTTCAACAACAATCACAGCCTCAATCAAACCCACAATCAAATCAAATCCAACCAGAACTAACTTAACCTATCGTCACAATTCCCACACAATTACAAATCCAACAATATCTAATCCTAAACCTATCGTCAAATTACATCACCACTCCATCTCTATCTCTAAACACAAAGACTCGAAACAATTAAACTTAAGAATGATCTTAGTTTTTCTCTTATTTCATGTTGTACAATAAGATAATGACCATTGAAAGATCTCACACACGAATGCGATAACATCATGGATCTGTCAAGAGAACCCCTCTCTTTGATAAACGAAAATAAAGGAAGAAACATAACAATCATGTTATTTTCTTTCTTTGTTTCGATTGAAAGACACAAGAACAAAACAAATAAACCTACCCGAGACCCTTGGTTATCAAAGATCTTGAAGAAAGAGTTTCATGAATCCAACGAGCTGTCTCTATATCATCTTTGTGTTACTCGTGAAAGGTATTAAAGCCACGTTCTTGACTAACGAAACAAGACGTTTTTGTTTTGATGATTCATTCTTTGGGTTTGTTTTAAAACAATGGAAAGATAAAGATGGTGTTCTACAATTTGTGACGTGAGACTTCAAAAAAAACATAGTTTTTATGAGATGAATTGTTGAGTAGAAAGATGTATGGAGAGTTGATTGTATCTTGAAATGAAGAGATAAGTTGGCTGCGTTTGAAATGGTTGTGTTGAAAAGTAGGGTTGTGATATTATTAGTACTATTTATATTCCTAAGTTTTAGGTCAAATGTTTTTAGGCTAGTAATTTCGTATAGTACTTGGGTTTGATAATTAGAATGGGCTGGACTTTGTGTTACGTAAGAGTATAACAAAAATGGGGCTGAAACACTTCTCAATTCTTACACGAATTGTAGTATTAATTGGCGTATTATGAGCTAATTTTGTTATATTTAGTGTTTAAATGGTTATATTCGGGGTTTGAAATGACAAAGTGATAAGATTTAGTGACAAGACCGGGATCAATTTTATAAAGAATCATGGAACTTAAATTTTTTTAAGGGCTAGATTTGACATTAATTTTTCTAAGTGACTACGGAGTCGATTGGGTACCACTTATTTGAGATTGAAGTTGACTTTTAAGAAAGCGTGCTCTTATTTTATCTTATAGTCGGGGATGGGTAGATCCATGACTTTCAATGATAACTTGCTCGTGCTTAAGATTTAAGTTGAAGACTTGGTTAATCTAGTTTCCAGAAGTCGGGGTGGATGGTTGAAGACCTGGATAACTATCACTTAAAGGAGTTACGTTGTATTACTCAATGTCACACACAGAAGACGGTGTGGATAGTTTCAAGAGGTGTTGTACTTCTTATGCCTCATAGTTGAGAGTGTAGAGTATTTAGAGATTTGCTTAGAGCATAAATTCTCTACACCGTTCTTCCAATATAAGTGCAAGTTTAAGTCACAAGAACGGGGAATTCTGCTTCAACTTCAAGTTTGGTATATCGGGTTTACTCCATCAGTGGTTACTTCAAATAGCCTACAAAGGGGCTGGTAAAGATAGTCAGAGAGACTTTATGAGTAGAGATTTGATCAGCAGTTGATTCTTAGGGGATATATTTGAGCTAATTTCATTCTTCTCACAAGATTTCAAGTATATATGCGTACAATGTTTTACTGATTCTGAGGTATCAAAACCAGCAAGGGGGAAGGAGACATACATCTGAACATACAACGAGTACACGTGATGAACTTCATACCTTTTTCTTATTTTAGGTCATTCTAGGAAGACAAATGTCATAACCGCAGAGAAAATCAATGTTTTAACTCGTGGCTTTTGGTGTATTATTCCAACTACATAAGGAAGGGATGTAAAAAACAGTTTTTGATGATAAAAGAGATACACAATGGTATGATGATTCCTCTAGATAGTCAGTATCCTGCGGGAAGAAATGTGGTTATCCGGGACTTAGTTGACTTTGGTGTTATCATTTCGGCTACTTGGAGGGTTTAATTGTCTACATCCGGGACTTAGTTGACATAGGTGTTACAAGAAATATCATCATTATCTTGAAGGAAGGAATGCATACGTTCGGGACTTAATTGACTTTGATGCTATGATTTTGACTTTATGAATGGGATAGAGTGTGTACTTCGGGTTTTTGGGCTTCATACAATGAGATTGGTTGCATCTCTTCAATCACATTGGGGAAGAGATATCTTAATATTTTTAAGTATGCATTATTTTAACTTCCAGTGGGAAGAGTTGTGAGAAGATTTATTCAAGCGTGAGAAGATACGATGCTGATCAAGTTAATGTTTCCCCAAACAGTTAATCACTAAGCTTATTATCAAAGGAGCAATAATATTTGATGTGGTTTGCTACTAATTCCGTTGTGCACTTAATTATTCTAAGCTTGAAAGAAAGCTTTGAAACTGCTCAAGAGATGATTGCTTGTTTGGGAGGAAGCTATTAAAGCTTCAAAATGAAGAATACGTGGCATGAATTTGGGGGAAGCTAATTCAGAAGCTTCTCCTTAAACAAGAAGTGTATGGGTTACTTAGTTCATGCCTATTACAGTATTTCTCCTACAAATTACTACAAAGATGATTCGTGTTGGAGTGTAGACTTGAAGTCAAAGGCCACTGAAGACATCATCAGCATTGGAAGCTTCGTGGAAGTTTTTGTTCTTAATCATTATGTACTTGTTAGGAAAATATTGTAAGTAATTCCGTATATCGTCCCATGGGGGAAGATTGTTAGGATTTCATTTTATGTGACAACATTACGGAATTACCATAGTTTAACATATCACCATACATAGGGACTAGAATAGGCATTTTAGTAAACTTATGTATAGATGGTGGTATAAATACTCCTCCATTGCTTCCATGAAGGGGTGAGACTCTTGTAATAATTCACTTCTCATTCTATTTTACACATACACTTTATCTCTCTACTCTCTCGCTCTCTCTCTAGAAAGATGATTATCATATGGTTTGAGTCTCTCTGACCACCGGATCTATGATTCTTTAATTATGTCAATGAATTAATTTAAATTCTTATCTTAAAACTAAACCATTTCAAGTACTCAATTTTTATTATTATCTATTTATATTGGAGTTGAGCACCTCTCAAAAACAATATAATGGATGTAATAAGAATTGGCGAAATCTAAAAAGTCACAACAAATAACCACCATATCTAAGCAAGTATCATCTTTATCATTTATATTTCGTATTTCCCCTAGATTATTCCCTTAGTTTATTTTTAGTTATTTCTTGCTTTAGATTCCCTTTAAATTCGCGTTTTAGAATTAAAAATCAAAAATCGAAAACTAAGATATCTAAGCGTCCAAAACGAAACAAAAACATGATTGTCAATTCACCATTATCTTGATACGATACTCGAGAGATCTATACTTACCAAGATACTTTTGTGTTAAGGTTTGTATCTATCATACCGTTTTTATAAATAATTTTTGGTGCGTTCAACGACAAACATCAAAAGGTAAACAAGGCAATTAGTTAGGTTAATTAATGTATGTTATACGTGATCATCTATCTGATGCGTTTACTCGTGTTTATTATTTGTTTAACATGTCTAATTCCAACATAAATTCCGTGAATTAGTCGGCCAAAAAGTCGAAAATCATGGTCAAAAAAAGATTCATGTCTTTCCATGTTTATTCACATGATCTTATGTTGCACAAAAGGTTGTAGATAGCATTGATTTCTCAAAGAAAATAGCATCACTATACATGACCGCAAATTAATTTCCATTTGAGAAATACGAATACAATAATTGGCAGCACTGTACATACACCAAGTATAATCAGAAGATACACCTCCTTGGACCTTAACATAAGATATAATATTTCACCAAAGGCTACCATCAAGCATACCACCGAAAGGCATAACATAAAAACGCCAGTTACAAGTTTCAAAGGTAACTTCCAAACGAAATCTTCCTTTTCGTATCGTGATGAGAGAATGGAAAGAAACATCATCAAGGAAAAAGTGGACGAAGCAAATGAAATTGTATCCGAGATCACAAATACTTTGAAGTTGGTTTTTTCAAGAAAAGTGGTAACCCCTCACTATCCTATAGTTTTTCTAAAGAAATTATGAATCTTATTAACAAAAAAAAATACTCAAATCTTAATTTGAGTATATAAGAACAACAATCACAACTGATCTCAACCAGAAAATCAACAAATCAATCTATCCACCACTGCTATTCAGGTGTGGATCAATAATCTATATTGATTATTGTTCTATTACAACTAAAGAGATAACATGATCAAGACGATCTACAAATTAGGGTTTATAACTTTTAGAGAGAGAGTTGAGAGATTTAAAGAGAGAGAATCAATAGCAAAACTGAAGACAAAGCTGGTGAGACCAGCTTTTATAGCACCTTGACCACCGACTTAAACTATCAACACTTTGGCAGCATCAGTCCTTCAACTTTAAGTCTTTGTTCATTATCAGCCAAACCTTCTACACAGCTTAAACTAAAAAAAACAAAAGACGCAATAAGCCCCTTAACTTTTATGTTTACCATATTGAGACTATACTTTTAATATCCCCCCTTAGTCTCAACCTGGTAAACATCATACATACCAAGTCTTTTAACCAATTCCATGTGTTGAACTGTATCCAACCCTTTGGTAAGGATATTTGCAATTTGATTTGTAGAATCCACTTTAACAGTTTTAACAACACCCTTTAAAAAAAATTATCTTACAAAATGTAAGTCAATTTCAAGATGTTTTGTTCTTTCATGAAAAACTGGGTTAGCTGAATTGCTGTCACAATGAAGTGAAACAGGCAAAAGATTTTCTATTTGCAAATCATTAAAAAAATTTAAAATCCATATCACTTCACTAGTTACTAAAGCAAGAGCTCTATACCCTGCTTCAGTTGAAGATTTAGAGAGAGTATTTTGTTTCTTACTTTTCCAGAAAACAAGAGAGTTATTAAGAAACACACAATACCTAGTAACTGATTTTCTTGTAACAATACACTTAGCCCAATCAGCATCAAAATAAGCATTAAAAACATACCAGATGTCCTTGCAATATGAATTCCCAAACCTGGACAACTCTTAAGATATCTTAATATCTTAAATGCAATATTAAGATGAGAAGACAAAGGAGAATGCATAAACTGACTTAAACAATGCACAACATAAGAAATATCAGGTCTAGTATTGGTCAAGTAAATCAATTTTCCCATCAACTTTTGATAATCAGTAACATTTCAAGTAAAGGATCATTCTCAAAAGCCTTATTAGAAATTACAAGCTTAGACATAAGAGGAGTTTTTGCAGGTTTACATGCAAGCATACCATACTCAGATAACAAGTCAAGAACATACTTTCTCTGATTGAGACAAATACCTTTATCAGTATCTACAACTTCAATTCCAAGAAAATATTTAACTTGACCTAAGTCTTTAATCATAAATTTAGACTTAAGAAACACTTTAAACTTCTCAATCTCAGAAATACTATTACCAGTTTTGATAATATCATCCACATAAACCAATAAAGCAAGAAATACCCCCTTATCTGACTTTGTATATAAAGAATAATCAGATTTACTCTGACTAAACCTATTTTCAATCAAAGTAGAAGTCAACTTAGCATTCCACTGTCTAAGAGCTTGTTTTAAACCATATAAAGACTTATTGAGTCTGCAAACCTTATTATCAGAAGGAAAATATCCTTCTGGTGGCTTCATATAAACCACTTCCTCAAGGTCACCATATAAAAAAGCATTATTCACATCAAGTTGAAACACAGGCCATGACATACACACAACAACATTTAATAAACATCTAACAGTCACCATTTTAACAATAGGAGAGAAAGTCTCCTCATAGTCAATACCTTATTTTTAACCAAAACCTTTAGCAACTAATCTAGCTTTATATATATCTATCTCACCACTAGATTTAAACTTAATTTTATAGATCCATTTGCTTCCAATGGCTTTTCTTCCCTCAGGTAATTCTACAATTTCCCAACTGCCATTTCTAAGTAAAGCATCCATTTCCTGATTCATAGCATCAGTCCAGTGGGGATATCTAGAAGCTTCAAAATAAGTTTTAGGTTCTCTGGTTTGATTAAGTTGAGTTACAAAACATAAATTTTCAGAATTAATTTTTGAATAACCAACATATTTCTCATGACCATATTTAACTTTTGATTCAACAACAAAATCATTATAATTCCTTGGAAAACACTTTGTCTTGAAGACCTTCTAACATTTTGAACACCATGAGAAAAGCTTGGATTTTGATCTAAACTATCCTTAGAAACAAGATTTTCCTCAAGTGTGGCAACCTCCTCATTCTGTGTGGCAAGTAATTCATCACTGCTATCAGCATCATTTCTAGAATTGTCAACTGGAAAATCAGCAGTGTTGATATTGCTTCCAGACACAGAAGAGCTGCTACTATCACTTTTATTTTTATTCAGATCATTAGCTACTCTCTTATCATCATTAGGTATCTCAGGATATTCAATATCAAAAAAGTTTATATGATTAACATCTTGAAAAACATTTGCAGAATCATTTTGTTCAACTTCAGAATCCTTAAAAGGAAAAATATTCTCAAAAAACTTAACATCTCTTAAAAAAATGAACTGATGCTTATCAAGACTATATAACCTATATCCATTTTTAAAATTAGAATATCCTATCATAACACATTTCTCAGATCTGCTACTAAACTTATCATTATTGTTGACAATGGTAGCAAGACATAAGCAACCAAACACTCTTAAGTGAGAGAGAGTAGGACATTTTTTATATATCATTTCATAGGGAGACTTTCCATTTAGCACAGAAGAAGGGAGCCTGTTAATAAGATAACTAGCAGTTAGAATACACTCAGTCCACATCTTTAAAGGTATTCCCCCCTGAAACATAAGGGATCTATCAACATTTAAAAGATGCCTATGTTTCCTTTCAGCAATCCTATTTTGTTATGGAGTATACACACAAATTCAGTACCATTATCACTTCTAAAGACTTTAATTTTTCTTTTAAATTGATTTCCAATCAAATTATAGAAAACAGTTATAAAGTGAGGAACCTCCTCTTTAGATTTAATCAAGTATACCCAAACTGCTCTAGTGTAATCATCCATAATAGTCAAAAAAAATATCTAAACCCCTCATAACTAGTCACCTTATAAGGCCCCCATAAGTCTAAATGAACAAGATCACCCAATCTTTTAGAAGTATGCTCACTTAAAGGAAAAGGTTCTCTAGTTTGTTTAGCCCTTTGACAAATTTCACAACAAAGAGTATTATCCTTTTTATCAATTGATAAGGAATTTTTTAGAACATTTAGAACAGTGTCTACAGGGTGACCTAGTCTGCAGTGCCAATCATGATGAGATAGCAAACATTGATATCTAAGGGTACTATTATTACTTTTAATACCTTGGTCATTATAGTAGTACAATCCTTTACACTGTTCACCAATCCCCAGAACATTTTTTAGATTCAAATCCTGATTCAAGAAATAACATCTATTCTCATCAAAGGCAACAATAACCTTATTCTCTTTAACCACTTTATGGACATAAATCAAAGTGACACAATATTCAGGTATAACCATCACATCATACAAAGTTAAGCCATTAGATAATCTGAGATTTCCAATCTTAGAAATATAGGCCTCAGTCCTATTAGGATGGCCTACTTTAATTTTAAGATGGGAAATGTCAAGAACATTATATAATTCCTTATCTGTGTAAGTCATATGTTGATTTGCCCCTAAATCAACAATTTTACCATTACTAACAAGTTTAGGTTTAAAATTAGTATTAGAACAAAAAAAATTCAATTTTTTTATGTAAAATAGAATTGTTATTAAAATAAGTACCTGCCATATTGGCCTGCATATATTTTCCAACTTTATTGTCTTTGATGGGAGAGATAAGAGTGACCATTTGTTCATCTGTAAATCAAAAAGATGAACTTTTCCCAACAGAATTATTATTGAAACATTTTGTTTCTTAAAATTTTGACTAGCTTTTTTCTTTCCAAAATCAGCAGGATATCCAATGATTTTAAAACATCTATCAATAGTATGACCATTAAAACCACAGTTCTCACACACCAAACCAGAACCCCCACATTGCCTATTATTATTCAAACCAGAACCCCTACCTTACCTATTATTATTTAAATTATTAGGTCTTGAAGGTCCAGTACTAAAATTCTGATTACTTCTCTGATAATTTTGGCTATTAGGCACATTAGACACAAAAGCAGAAGCCTAATTCCTTTGAGAGGAACCAGCTACAGTACCAACAGCAACTCTGTGAGACTCCTTACTAGAAATGGTAGCATAAGCACTTCTCACATCAGACAAAACCTCTTTAGACAAAATAATGCTTCTAATTTGCATAAAAGAATCATCTAAGCCCATAAGAAATTGCAATAATTTCAACAACTGATTATGTTTCTTAAAACCTTCAGAAGCATTGCAAACACATTTAGGCAATTCAATCATAGCATCATACTGCTTCCATAATGCATTCAACTTATGATAATAATCAGCAATAGAAGAGTCATTCTATTTAAGAGTATTAATCTGATTATGTAGACCAAACATTATTGACCCATCAACTTTGTTATATGTTTCTTTTAATTCCTCCAAAACATGTTTAGCCCTTTTTTTAAAAATTTGACCCAAGAAAAGTTCCTCAGATATTGAATTCAAAATCCAACCCAAAACAATTGCATTCACCCTATCCCCACTATTTACCAAGAACCTCATCTGTATTAGATCTTTTACAAGAACCATCAATTAAACCAATCTTATTCTTTCCTTCTAAAGCCAAAAGCATAGCACATGACCATACTTGATAATTTTCAGTTCCTTTTAGTTTTATTGAAACAACAGCTAGAGCAGTAGTATCATTAGGATGCAAGTGTAATGGGTCACTAATATCTAATTTACTAATCAATGTAACACTATCAGCAAATCATCATTACTATTCTCAGAATTATGAACAGACATGATAAAAACAAGAAGCAATTAACAAACAAATAAACAGATAATCAGAAAAAGAAGTTCTCGGGCTTTCACACCACTCAAGGTGGCACATCAAGGGCAGACAGACTCAATTAACACTAATAAGAGAGAGATAAAGAGGTGTTACAGAGCTTTAAATGATATGCAACGGAAATCAATATCAAACCGACTATCTTCTTGATTCACTTAGTCAAGAAGGCTAGCAGATTAATCAGCAACAAACCACACCCAATCACCAAGATCCACAAAACCTTAATTCCTCAAATTAGAGCAAAACAAACCCAGAACTTCCAAAACCAGTGATTAAACTAATTTAATCACAAGAAACCAGCAAAGAGAGCAATTCCTCAAAGATCAAACCGAAACCCTAATTCTTTTATACATAAAATTAACATATCTGTGCAATTAAACGACAAATCTTACAAAAAAACAGTTTTAATTGAAAACTGATTGATTAATTTTGAAAAACCCTCAAATTTTATGAAACCCTAATTTTTATAAAGCGATTTCAGAGCAATCTGGCTCTGATACCATGAAGAAATTATGAATCTTATTAACAAAAAAAATACTCAAATCTCAATTTGAGTATATAAGAACAACAATCACAACTGATCTCAACCAGAAAATCAACAAATCAATCTATCCACCACTTCTATTCAGGTGTGGATCAATAATCTATATTGATTATTGTTCTATTACAACCGAAGAGATAAGAAGATCAAAACGATCTACAAATTAGGGTTTATAACTTTTAGAGAGAGAGTTTAGAGAGAGAGAATCAATAGCAAAAGTGAAGACAAAGCTGACTAGCTTTTATAGCACCTTGACCACCGACTTAAACTATCAACATTTTGGCAGCATCAGTCCTTCAACTTTAAGTCTTTGTTCATTATCAGCCAAACCTTCTACACAGCTTAAACTAAAAAAAACAAAAGACACAATAAGCCCCTCAACTTTTATGTTTACCATATTGAGACTATACTTTTAATATTTTCCACTGGTGAGCTTACTGGCGGCGCCACTGGTGGCACCACTTGTGACTGTAGCGGTGGCGCCACCGGTGAAATTAATGTTGGCACCATTGGTGACATTATTGTTGGCGCCACTTGCGACCATACTGGTTGTGCCATTGGTGACCTTACCGGTGGCACCATTGGTGATACCACTCGTGAGTGTGTTGGTGGCGCCACTGTTGACCGTCTAGGTGGTGCCACTTGCGATCGTACCGGTGGTGCCACTGTTGAACGTACCGGTGGCATCACTGGCGACCCTATTGGTGGCACCACCGGTGACCCTAGTAGTGATGCTTGTGACCCTGTTGGTTACGCCGCTCGTGACACCCCATCACTGCCCTGGGCATTTCCCCCTGGAACTGTAATGAGGGCTGCAAAAGTTATTGTAATAATGAGTGCAGTGACGATTATATATGCATTTGCAACCCTCTTATACCACTCTTGCTCTAATTTTTTTAGACCAGCATGTTCTTTGTTGAATAACTTCTCTGGTGTATCACCATCATCATCCTTCTCTTTGTTGGATCCAAGAGGTGCAAATTTCTTCACTGACTGTACTACTATATCATAATGTGTAAAATTGGTTACATTTTACGAATTGTAAGTGTGAAGTTTTTTTTGTAAATCAATAGATTTTCTATACTTATAATCGTATCAAGAAAAAGTTCACCTTTTAAGTGCGGAGAAATCTAAAGAATGTCCACACTTATAGGTGTGAAACTCATTTTTGGCACCCAATTTATCTACGCTTGCTCAAGTGTAGAGAAATTGAATGGTACAATTAATTTTCACATTTAAGACCGTGGAGAAATCTAAGTGTGATTTTTTTATACAATTATAAGCGTGTAAAATTTATGGTTTTATAATAACATTTTACTGACACTTGTTAATATAACTAACTTTTACACATTATTAAGTGATAAAAGTTATCACAATTTTTAAAAGTATAAGAAAGAGTCGCTACTATAAGGAAAACATATTTACCGTAAACCATTTCACCTCTTTTCGCATCTGGAAAGCTGCACCAGAATCCTTATCAAGTTTTTCTGTTGGTGCTAATTTCGCAGCTAAGTGCAACAAATTGTTTCATCTATCTTCTCGTGCCAAAAATTGGTATACCTTTTCGCATCCATTTTTGATAGCTAATTCTATAAGGTGATAACCATCGTCCTTGACCAAAAATTGCCTCTGGAAAATGTTTGGCTATCTCTTTTAGTGCTTCGCGTTTATCTTCATACGTTGCCAGAATAGCAGCATCTTTATAATGGTTATGTTTTTCTATATTTGTTGATAGAAGTCTAACTTGGTTGCATATACTCCTTAGGACCAAAAGATCTTGATTGTGCTTCACTTCATCTTCATTGAGACTGTTTATCTCTGGCGCTAACAAAACTAAGTTAGTGCAAGTGTATAATGTCTCTAGTTAACCTTAATTCTAAGAGCAGCCGTGTTTTCAGGTACTGGATAAACACCCAAGCTACTGGCATCAACTTGGTATGCTTTTAGAATAGAATGTGATTTAAAGGAACCTACCGAACATTTTCTTACCATAGAATAGATATCTATCCACATATCTATACTACTATATAAAGCATTTATAATGTGGGACCCATTAAAAATTAAGATAAGGAGGTGCAATCTTGACCATACATCTCATTTTTGAGAATCACATCAAAAAGTGACATGTGTCACATTTTGATTAAAATATCACCTTTATTTTAAAATTAAAATATCTTTTTATCAATTTAATTTTATTATGATCTAATTTCATCATATTTTTAAAAATTTTGTGCTCTTTAATTCAACATACATTTTTTTATATTTTATAATTTTTATGTTTTTTACATTTTTAGTGGGTTTATTTTATGTTGATTTATATTTTTTACAAGTTTAAACTTAATTAAATATAAACTTGACTAGTTTCATAGCCCGCCCGGATGGGCGGGCTAGTTTCATAATCTAACTTAACGAATTCTAATTGGACGTAAATAAATCATCAATAACGCAAAATATCTTAAACACAAAAATTGAAATATTACCAAAAGGCCATATTTACTTATTACTCATTTATATGGTGTACATGCAATAAAACTGGGAGTTGTAAAGCAGGAAAGCCACCTGAATCGTTTGTCAAACGCAACGCCATGCCTTCTGTGAGAATACATGTGCCATTATCTCAACAATCCTGTGTTAATATAAATACTTGTAAGATTAGTTCATTTTGACAGGAATTATAAAAGAAAACAATATCTATTTGTTGAGAAAATATGAAAACAAACATACACTGCAGATTGTGACAATGTGAGTCTGCAACTGACCTGACTGTGTGGTATTCTGTTGATTTAACACAAACACCTCTAAAAAATTGCAATGTAAACATAAGTATAAGAACTATAATTTTGGATCAAAAATTATAAATTGTTAAACTAATTAATAAGAATGGTCAAACACAAACTGTTATATAAACATACCTTACACAATTGAGATGAATAACCGTAAATATAGTTGATTTATGGTGTAGCATCTGATTTGTTGTGTTGTTAAAAGGTTAAAAATGATGATGAAATCCGTTTAGTGCATGATCAGTCGCGAGCTTGATTAATCTGTAAAAAAACACAAAGCAATTGAGAAACACAACATATTTAACCTGTGCAATTAGAAAGAAATGCAATTAACAACAAAAAAGTTAAATGTATGAATCTTAATACATCAAAAAGGAGCTTAACTTAGAACAACTATACCTCTCGGTAAAAGCTGAAAAGATATCCACAACAAAGTAGGGCAAACATACCTAATTGCAATAATTAAACTAAAATCAGTTTTCATCAATCAAATCGAATAACATTTAATTTACCTCAAATCTGGTCGAAATTATCGACAGCCAAAGATACTTCTAAAATTTACTCTTTTCGAATATTCGTCTGCTTAATATGGATCTGAATTAGGTGTTTTATTCTTCACACGCTAATATTAATGTTGATTTTGAAAATAAATAAAATCAAACACACGAAAGAGCAACATGGGTGTTGTTTTGATTAAGTAGATAAAAACATAGTTTGATTTAAGGTTAGTTTGTTGCCGTGAATTTTGGAGTGAATTTGAATTGATATGATTCTCTTGATTTGAATTGTTATATAATTTAGGAATGTTTTTTGAAAAGTCAAATATATTGTCTCAAATGTATAACTGAAGAATGAATGTATAGTCGAAATTGTAAGAAGAATTTTAGGAAAGTGCAAAATGTCATAAATACCCATGTTTTTTACACTATCATTGCCTAGTCACCAAAATGTTCCGAAAATGCCCTTTGAGTCATCATTTCCAGTCAGCATTAATTTGACATGTCAGCAGTCTAGTCATCATGCAATATTTCATGTCTTGCCCCATATATAGGTAGAAATACGTTAAAACTATATACTTTCGGAGAGTGTGTTGTCTCTTTACATGCGAGAATGATGATGTTAATATGGTGTTGCGGGAAAGCTACGGGAAACCCAAACGAACACATACATTTAAAATGTTGTGAAACGAAATTACTAAGCGGGTAAGAAATTACGTAAAGAGTTGAGTTAGTAAATTTTCTATTACCGCCGCTATGCGCGGGTAACCAGCTAGTATGCTTGAACCCAGCTGAAGACTACACAAAAAGTTAAGTTTGTTTGTGAGACAAGACCAACAAAAGTGCAACTTAATTGCACTCAGGCAATTGTAGTGTAAAAGTGGTTAGCGTTCTTTTTGGTTTTTAGACAGTATAAATATGATAGAAGATTTGATAAATTGATGACTATGTGACAAAAAGAAATGATGTGTAATGCCAAGTTGGAAAAGATGATAATAATATATACATTGAACACAATATGAAAAATAAATTTTATTTACCTTCTCAAAATATTTCACTCTTTAACTACTTATATAAAATATAATAACAATCGACATAAATACGTACAAAACACATACTAACAGGGGCGGACCCAAAGCCTGGCCACCTGTGGCACGTGCCACATATAGGTTGGTCGATCAGGTGAAGTGGAGATATTCTATAAAATTCTATATGTTTTGGTCAATTTTTGTGTGCGTGGCTCATGAAAGTTAGAAAGCCCATTAGTAAAACAAGCCACCAAGCCTATGGGCTTATGTCTATTCATAACAAGTCAGTGTTTTAGTCTCTTATCCTTCTAAATACATCCTACTTGTAATCACTTTTGAATTATCAATCAATAAGAATTCTATCTTCCTCTCTTATTCTTGTGTTTTTGTTCATTATTTTATAACACATTATCAGCACGCTCTAAAATTATGTATTTCTTTGTGTGTTTGTTTCTTCAGAATTCCTAAAAACCGTGAAAGCCCAAGATGACACAAACTGATTAACGCTGAAATCACATCTTGTCTTTTGCTACAAAAAGGTACCTGCATAATCAACCTCATTGTTATATTAATAAATTTCATTATTATTCGTATTGCCACTGTTATAAAATATGAAATAAAGCAAAATGCCATAAATTATCAACGTTCGGAACAATAACACATGTACTTGGGTAGCTTATAATATTAGCAAATTATAATATTAGCTTATAATATTCGTGTGATATTATATCATTGATTATAATATTAGCAAATTAGTTTCTATATCTCATTTGTGTTACTTTATTTCTATTAGATTGTTAAAAGAAAAAAATCGAAACAGTCATAACCTAAAGTTATGATAATATATGTTTTAAGAGCATCGTGTTCTATATGATTCCCTCAAGCGAATCACAATAACATAACCTCAAGTTATGATTATTTTATTTAAGAGCCTTAAGTGCTTTGATGAATCCCTCAAGTGAATCAAATACATTCTTCGATGATTCCTAAACTGAATCACGATAATATAAAATAAATTAGAACCTCAAGTTCTAATATGATCCAGTTAATGGAATCAATAACATAACCTCATGTTATGTTAGAGAAAAAGAAAAATAGAACTTCAAGTTATGATTCTTTAAAAAAAAGTATGAACCTCAAATTCTACTACGATAAGTAGAATCAAAAAATTGTAACCTTATGTTATGTTTAAAAAAAATTAGAACCTCGAGTTCTAATCTGATTCAATTAATAGAATCAATAGCATAACCTCATGTTATGTTATAAAGAAAAAAAGATAAAACCTCAAGTTTTATCATGATTCCCTCGGAAGAATCAATAATGCGTTGTATTCTAATAGATCCAGGAGAAATCTACTAAATTTTAAAGATATAAAACGCAATGGTTATCATCTTGAAACCACGACTCAAAATAAAATTGAGTATCTTCAAATTTCATCCATTAAAAAATAAAAATAAAAAGTCCATAATGGAAAGAATAAAAGGTTTGTCTTCTGGATTGTAAATCAGACAAAAAATAACATAATCTCATGTTATGTTAAAGAAGAAAAAAATATAATTAGAACTTCAAGTTCTAATATGATTCTTTAAAAAGAATTAATATCGTAACTCAAGTTACGATGTATAAAAAAAATAGGACCTCAAGTTCTATTATGGTTCCTTCACAAGAACTGGATAAAATAACATTAATGTTATTGTTTATACATTTTCTTCTGCTTCATTTTAAGATCCACAAGATTTACTATAAAAGAATTATCATAACCTCATGTTATGATTATATTTATTCATTATAAAACCTCAAGTTTTATTATTATGAATAAAAAAAATATAACCTCAAGTTATTGTTATATTTTCAAAGAATTTCAAGTTCTTTATGATTCGATTTTAAATAAATCATAATAACATGACCTCATAGTTATTGTTATCATTACTTTCTTTTGTGAACCTCAAGTTCAATTATGATTCTATCAAAAGAATCATAAGAACATAACATCAAGTTATGAATATGATGGTTTAAATAACCTAAACTTCTATTATGATTCCAATTGAGAATCAATGACATAACCTCAAGTTATGTTACAATTTTATTTTTAAACCTCAAGTTCATATTTTACATTGATTCTTAACAAAGAATCCAAATAACATAACCTTGTGTTATGATTGTAATGTTCTGTTTAAAAAAATGATAAAAACCTCAAGTTCTATCATGATTCCTTCAAGAGAATCGGACAACATAATCTCATATTATGTTAAAAAAGAAACAGAACAGTTAGAACCTCAAGTTCTAACGTGATTCAATTAGTATAATCAATAACATAACCTAATGTTATGCTAAAGAAAAAATGTATATATAGAGCCTCAAGTTCTATTGTTATAACATTAAGTTCTATTCTCTTGCTTCATTTAATTGTGATAATTTCATAATATGCTTTTCATAACAAGGGCCGATTTCTATTATTTTCACAAAACGAAAGGCCTTATTATCTTGTTTGAATTTGGTTATTGATTTTAAGAAGGGCATGAACACTACTGATAACATATATCAATATCGTAATATAATCACGATTAGATATGTTGCTTTAATGGAATGTGATGCATCTATTTATTTATAGTTTAGATGTGCAGTATATTATATTTATACTATTTATCTAAAAATCTATGTTATATATGTGTTGCATGGAAATCGAAAGTATGTGTTTAATTTACATTGCATTTGTAATCATATTAATTTATGATTAGTATTCAAAAAAAATGTTAATGACGTAAAACACATGCTTTAAAATTACATAAATTTGAAATTGATTTTTTGTACGACTAAGTGGTGTATAATCTCTTAATAAGATTCGTAAAATATTTGTGATATATGAAGAAAAAAATTCCTTATATGGTGATATATGCAATCTTGGCTAAATGATACTATTGTCATTTTTATGTAGAATATTAAATTTAAAGCTTTCAAATATTGATTTTGTTGTTCTTGACATATCGGGAAAAAACCATCTCCCTTGGACTCTTCATGCTGAGTTCCATCTAACTATGGGGATAATCAATCAAAGCTGAAAATAAGGCCTCTTTACAAGAGTGTGCCACATTAGTGGTATTCCCCCATCGTCTTTTTCATGATGATCTAAAAAAGGAATACTTAACGATGAAATATTTGTTAAATATCGCTATAATTGTATGCACCTCAAGATGCATAAAAAAGTATAAGCGAGTTCGGTCTCACAATTTTTGTGTTAGATCTGAATTAAAAGATAATATCTAACGGTGAAAGATCCGTTATATGTATGTCAAAATCTAAAAGAAAGATTTGACCATCAAAAGAAATTCTTGTAAATGCGAGCATTTTTTCGCAATATTGAGTATTACATCTGAATGATGAAAAAAAATGCGATGAGATGGTTAATGCCTCGAATATGCTCAAATATTAAGAACGATGTTTTGATATAAGTTTCTTTAAACAAAGCAATGGTTATGCTTTAAGAAACACGATAAACCCGTTTACTAAATTTGCTCCATTCACTCAACTGAATGTGACTCAATAACGATGATCATGTGGATATCATGATTATAGACGTGGTGAAAATATTTATTGTCGTGTTAAATCAAAGAAACTGGTTGGCAACCTCAAGTTACAAGATAAAAGATGAAACAATCTCCATTCCCTCATGTGAATGTGATGTAATGATCAACATAAAGATCTCTGTTTCCTCATGTGAATGAGATAAAATGATCAATATAAAGATCTCCATTCCCTCAAGTGAATGAGATAAAATGATCAATATAAGATCCTCATTCCCTCATGTGAATGCGATAATGTAATGATAAATGTTTAAAGATCATTTATCATGGTAAAGGATATGGTCGATGTAGTATAACAATGACAAACCACTAGTAGTGGCAAAATAAAATAAGAAAGGAGCAAACAAAATTGCTATTTATGCAAAAATGCAATGTGATGTATGCAAGATACAAGTGTGTCAAAGATATTACACACTATTTATAGATTTAAGAATCTATGCTAGCACATTTTGCTCGTAAAAGATATATAAAATTGTCATGAGAAACGAAGTTAAATATTAAAGATTTATTATATTCTTTTGTATCTTCCTCGACATGCATTATATAAAGATTAGTAAAAACTAATCATAGCCATAACATAAGTTTATGAGCAATAATTATAATATTTTTAGCATGACCGGTTACACCATCTCGAGTCATTAATGATGCGAAGAATAAGATTCTTCAATCCAATGTTGTTATCTGTCAAAAGAGGTTGATTATTAATCTATCAACTAGAATGGGAACTCAATTCCTCAATTTTCTGGAAAGAAAACAAATGGATATATGACAAATCCATTGTATGAACCATTTAGAGTTTCAAGTTGATGCATCGTCTAAATAGTCATTAAATCGCAACCTCAAGTTTGCATGATTAATAGCTCAATGCGAGCCTAACATTCCAGTGTAAGTATTTTCATCATGAGTATGCGATGAATTACTTCTAATTTATTAAATGAAAATGAGAGAAAAACTTGTGTTGTTGTATGGGGCCATATTATAATATACACAACAACAACAACAAAAATTAGCATCATGCCAATATGTTATTATAAATCCTCCCTTTTATAATTGGTTTTGGTTATAAACCAAACATATCCCATTTTAGTTTTTTTTTTGTGCAAATTACTCCACCTAAATGCACATATAAGGGATATAAAAGAAGGATAATTCCTTCGTGAGGAGAGAAGTAGCTACTCATGCTCTGATTATAAGTTGTCCTTTAAGGACACTATTTTATTATGACATGCCTCAAGCATGGTAGACAAATCGATTCCAAATAAAATCATCGATGAAAAATATGGAGCATGAAAACAAGATGGTTGTTCGAGGTATAAAAAGACCCCATGATAGTCTCATAAAGAGACAGTAGACATTAAGGTTCCAAAGAACCTCAGATAGCTAATGAGATCTCAATAAATTCTATATTATCTTGAATTATATGGAATGGAATCGGAAACAAAACGACGTCGATATATTTGTCTACATATAATATATTGCATTCTATTATGCATGATGAGGATCATAAATCAATTAATATCCAAATGTGCGCTCAATTAAATGATTGGCCAACATAAAAAGACTTAGTATCTTGCAAATACTAAAAGTATTGAAATGTAAAGTTCATACACATCAAGGTGTAAAAGTTATTGGATGTACATCGGTTTTTTGTGTGAAACAGAAATAAGAGCTCTAAAGTTGTGTGCTTTAATACTTGAATTGTGAAATAAATAAATTCACAAAACAATAAGTCGATTATTAAGAGACATATTGTCTCGGGGTGGATGTAAATATCTTATCGATATTTTATGAGATAAGCTATATAGAAGTTTTTATTTTTTCTTAAAAAGGCGTTTTATTAGAGCTCCCATATTCTATGAAGGATATGTAATGCCTTAAGCATAGCTCACAACTTCAACTTCTAGAAACAATTAATAAAGTTCTTAATAACTTTATTTGATCAAATTGAATGAGTCCTTTATGGATCAAAATCATTTTGGACGCATATTATATAAATTGCTTTTGCACATGTCTCTAAGAAATGAGTGGTCCTCAAGTACCATACATAAGTGTAATTAAGATTTTGATATTAATTCTGCAATTAATATGCATCATAAGAGTATATTTTCTCTTTTAATATTTGTACACGCATTGTATACTTTCCAACCAATGTATTTGATATTGAGTTGGAAACTACATATATATTTTGTCATCATTGCAGGACTTATTCTTAACATCAACAATTTGGTGAACTTCATTATAAAGTTGTTGTCAACAAAAGTATTTGAGCAACTCGTTCAGAAGATTAGCATTCGATGCTTGAAATATATACATTAAATTGAGGAGGAGCATTATGCGCACTGTACTCTTTTTCTTCATCAAGTTTTTATCCCATTGGGTTTTTCTTGATAAAGTTTTTAACGAGGTAGTCTATACCATATAATGAACGATGAATATCCAAGGAGGAATATTGTAAAATATTATGTATGGGTTTATGGGCTTATGTCTATTCATCTCAGTCTTTGGTAACAAGTCAGGGTTTTAGTCTCTTAGCTTTATAAATACATCCTACTTGTAATCACTTTTGAATTATCAATAAGAATTCTCTCTTCCTCTCTCATTCTTGTGTTCTTGTTCATTATTTTATAACAGTAACTTCGATATGATTTATTGAATATTTTACATTTAATTTTACAAAATTAAAACTTAGGGTAAAAAAATTTTTTTGCCACACACGTTTAAATTTGCTGGATCCGCCAATTAACATCTTAAATTGATTGTCCACTTTACTATTTTGTTTTGTTCAAAATGAGTGTCTACTTTCGTATTTTAACCAATCATAATGATTTCAAATGTTAAAGATGACATTTTATTGTTACACAGTATAATGGTTCCACTTTTCTAAAGAGTGCGATTTGAAAGTGAACTTTCAATTTAGGATGGAGAGAGTTTTTGCTTAGAAGCTAAAAACATATACAACAAATTAAATATCGATCTTACAATAATAAAGTTGTCAAATATAACGATGAACAAATGGATATCTGAATTCTTTAGTTGTTAACCGTATATAGAGGTCAACTAGGAAAATGCCATTAGGCCCAAATATTATTCCAAAGAAAAAAAAAACAAATCACCAGGATATACCAAGAAGACTAATAATCAGCTTATAGTAACAGATTAAGGGAATGGACATGGAGGTTCAGAAACTTCAACAACTCCATCAAGCATCTGGATCACATTCCTCATTGTCGGCCTCAAAGACGGGTTTTCTTGGACACACCAAAGAGCAACCATCACAAATGTCGTTAGGTTCTTGTAGTCATCTAAGGCTTCTAAATCGCTCCCAACAAGTGTATTCAAAACCCTTTCTTCATAGCAGTCCCATGCCCAATCAGTCAAGATTGCTCCATAATCATTACCACTCTCATTCTCCTGAACACTCTTCCGGCAAGAAATGATCTCGAGCATCAATACACCAAAGCTATAAACATCGACCTTTGTTGTGACGGGAGTATTTCTGAACCATTCTGGAGCAACATATCCCTTTGTTCCTCTGATTCCAGTGTTTGTTCGACTCTGATTCCTAAGCAATAGCTTTGCCAATCCAAAGTCAGAAATCTTAGCGTCGTAGTAGTCATCAAGAAGTATATTCTGAGGCTTTATATCACAGTGGATTATCTGTGTGCTACACTCTTCATGGAGGTACGCGAGTCCCTTTGCAATGCCCAGAGCTAGGTGTCTCCTTTGCTTCCAACTAGGTCTCTCGTCTCCGAAAAGAAAGCTCGCTAATGTACCGTTACTCATGTACTCGTAAACCAATAGCCGTTGCTCACCTTCATCACAATAGCCTAAAAGTTGTACCAGATTTTTGTGATGAGTTCTTGCAATAGCATTGACTTCGGTCTGGAATTCCTTTTCGCCATCTTTAACCACCCTGTCCAACTTCTTCACCGCCACAATCTTTGGCCCTATTACACCTTTATAGACTATCCCAAACGCCCCCTTTCCCAGTTCTTCCTTGAACATATTAGTTGCTGCGACTAGCTCTCGATAGGTAAAATGAGGCAGATTGGTATCGAGGGATTTAGCATCTGGAAAATGATCATTGGTTTTTCTCTGGTAGTTGAGGAAGAAACCAAGACAAATAACACCAATAAATATGACATTTACAAACACAGAACTTCCTAGGAGGGCTGATGTTATGGTAATCAATATTTTCTGGTTTTTCTTCTTTCCTGGAAACGGAGGAAAGCTAACACGAGGAAGTTCACCTTTCCTAAATTTCAGGTATGCCTTGAAACTACTAAGTGATTCATTAGTCCATCCATTAGAGAGTGGGAGCCTCTTCTTCGCACATAGCTGACCATCATAAATTGCCACAGCACATAAACAATCATGTAAACATGAATCTTTGCATTCCTGTATACTACTTGCATACATTTGCACATACATAGTTCCAGCACCTGGCCAATCAACACCAGTGACAAGGTCTCTCATGTAATATGGCTCATCTTCGTTACAGCTTGGAGGGAAATTAAGCTTGCAGTCACCATATGGATCATTGGGATCTAACAGTGGCAAACCTGCTGGGCATTCACAATTTGGCCGGCTAGCACCATTGAGGCTGCAAACATTGTTATACCCACAGGCCCCACTACCTCTTTCTCCGACTATATCACGACATATGTTTTTCGGCACCAACCATGAAACGCTCCAGCTTGTGTTGCCTACAGAATTTTTGGGGTGATAGTATTGAATAAAAACACCATCAAAGCCTAGAGTAGCTCTGTGATAATAATCTCCAGATGGAAGTGCATCATTTGGAGTAAGGTTAACTCTTTGACCATTTCCTCTCAGTATATACATGTATCCCGTTGCATCAAACATAAATTGGTCACCTGAATTGGTCGAGTTTGAGGGATCATAAGTATTACTGATATAGTAAGCTGCATTAGCAAAATTAGAACGTATATCTCGAGAATTAAGAACAAGATTCCCATCATCAAGCAGACGTAACTGGAATCTGCCTCCGGTGAAGTTTGTTTCGCTCTTTTGTGAATTGATCACTCCGCCTCTCTTCATAATCTGAGTAGGCAACATGGAATCGGCTGGAAAACTAAAACTATCCCATATCTTTCCAGAATCACTACCAAAAAGCTCAAAGTTACCTGTATCATTCATAACAGCATATGCAAGATTGGAGATGGGACTTGAAACCCAAATATCTGCACCTTGAGGATCACTGAGTACGAGGCCACGCCCATTAATTAGCTCAACTTTTGACCCTCTAGACACCATGGGGTTTCCTTGCGGATACCAAATTATGGTCTTGTCAGGTATCTTGTCAAACCATATGGATAACACATAGTTATCTTTGCCCCGAATTCTTTGGAACCCAAAGGCAAAATCTCCAGAAGGTGAAAGCCATGATCTGGCATTCTCTGCTGCTGTGAGTGAAGCGCCAATTGGTACAGAACCATTCATTTGTTGCGCTACAACTATGAATGGTACACAAAAAGTTAAAAGAACAGCACATAGAAACTTGGTCATCGCAAATTGCTAAGATGTTTTCTTTATGAGAAGGATACAGGTTAAAATATATGGATCATTGCTAAGATGTTTTGCAGTCAACAGAGTCTTTTGTGACAGGTTATTAGGGTGCGTGTAGTTGGGTGATGCAATTATGGGACAACTATTAATTTGATTTCAGAAAATCAACGAGATTGTTTTACAAACGACACATTTAAAGGTCGTTCTCTTGTATCTAGCGCTGTGTATTATGAAGTAGCACCCCAAATGGTATTCCGCTGCGTTGTCATATTTTTGGGGGTGTTACAATGTCCATATTTTTCCAACAGAATACTACTATGGTAATTACTCTTCCTTCCTCTATAAGTTCACCTTCAAAAACACATTATTTTCACACTAAACTCATTCCTTCCTCTTTAACACACACCATCAACTCGCACCTTCAAAATGATGAGTGATGACTATTGGGCCGAAACCCAACCAACCGGATAATCACAACCCGCCAACAAAAGCAGTTAGAAAATGGCGGTTATATAACTGTAAAACAGTTATATAACCGAAAAACAGTTATATCTGAAAGGTTGTGACAGTTAGAAACGAACCATCACAATGGTTCAGTCACACCCGTTCGTTTAGTATATATAAGAACATTTCTATAATTCAAAATATGATGACAAGTTTATTAATAAGAAAGATAGGATTTCGATATATTTGATTCAAAAGTTTTGTTTATTTCGATCAAAGATCAAGTTTATATCCATCAATTGGTATCAGAGCCAGGTTGATTAACCACATCATCATATACCATTTTTTTGTGTTTCTGTTTGTGAATCAAAACAAACCACACACAAGATTTTTTTTCTTTTTTTTCGGCTAGAAATTTTTTTTTGCAATCAAGATTAAACACGAATCAAGACTTCATCTTTGTGATTAATCAAAAAGGAGAATCCAATCCTGTCACCAAGGTTTTATCAAACCGGTAACAAGGGTTCCATCCCAAAATTGCAAATTGTTGATATCCAATCAAACCAAAAAATTTCATAACCCAGAAATTTAAAATCAAAGGGTTAGGCACGGTTGTAAGAATTTGACAGATTCAAAACAAAAATCACATCAATTTTGGATAACACGAAGTCATCATCAAAGGGGCAGAAAGCAAGATCAATAGAAAGAGGAACGGACACACCTGTTTGAAAGAAACAAGTATCGCACCATCAATCAGAATCATAAATTGATTCAAGTTAAACACAAAGCCCCAAATTCGTAGACGGTTTCAAGATCCCCAAAATTTGCGAAAACCTAATTTCGCAAAACAATCAGGGGAATCCAGAGAATCAAGAAGATCACAACAACCGCAGAAGAAGAAGAACGGTCACCACCAATAACCGGCGGTTAATCACCACAGAAGAGAAGAAGAAAAATGGAGACCAACTAGTCTCAAGAAAGAGACGTTTTCTTTTAGCAGGGAAATAGAAAAAAGGAGGCGCAGTATAAAAGGAGTAGGGCACACCGGGTTTAATAACCCAATCAGGTTTTCAAAAAAAAACCTTTAACCCTTCTATTTTTTTTTGTTTAGAAAATTTACTCATCTTTTAGATTAAAAAGGAAAAAGGTTTTGTATTTTTATCAAAAAGAAAAAAAAACCCTTTTTACCCTTACAAATAGCAAGTCAAAAAAAACGAACCCTTTGTGGTTCATAGCAAGTCAAACCGAATCCTTTGTGATTCATAGCAAGTCGAACCGAATCCTTTGTGATTCATAGCAAGTCAAACCGAATCCTTTGTGATTCTTAGCAAGTCAAAACCGAACCCTTAGGTTCATAGCAAGTTACGATCGAATCCTTAGGTTCATAGCAAGTTCCGAGCCTTAAGATTCAAATAGAAAGGATCAATTATTTTGATCAAAGCAAGAAAGAACCAGATTAGCAAGTAGGTCTGGAAAACACAATATTGATTAGCAAGTTGGTCAATATTTAGCAAGAAAACCTGGTTAGCAAGTTGGCCAGTAACAAGCAAGATTTTTTGATCTTTCGATCAAACACAAAAGCAAGAATATCAGAAACCACCTCGGTTCTGATTATAAAAATTAAGCAAGTTAAAAGCAAGCAAGCAAGCATGGTAGAAAGCGACAAGAATGATAACACATCGAACAGTACAACAGTTCGAGAACTAGGAAATGTTTCACTACAATGTCCAAAATTGACCGAAACAAACTACACTACATGGGCATTGATGATGGAGACAATACTGAAGGCATATGGCATTTGGGAAACAATAGTTGCAAAAGAAGGAGTAACAACAAATGAGAAGAAAGAAAACACATCAAAGGCAATAATCTTCCAAACACTGCCACAAGATGTTTTAATGCAAGTTGCACAATACTCGACTGCAAAGGAAGTATGGGACTCGATCAAAGTCAAGCATTTGGGAGCCGATCTTGTTCAAAAGGCACGACTACAAACCTTGAGGAGTGAACTAGAGACGCTAAGGATAAAACCAAACGAAAAAGTAAGTGACTTCGGAGGAAGGTTAAGTAGTATAATGGCCAAGTTTAAAGGACTTGGTGAAACTTTGGAGGATAAGGTCCTAGTAAGGAAACTACTTAACTCGGTTCCAAAGAAGTTTTTACCGATCGTGGCAACTATAGAACAATATCAAGACCTAGACGAAATGTCATTTGAAGAAGCCGTTGGAAGACTAACAGCCTATGAAGAACGAATCAAGAGTCAAGACACACTAGAGGCAAATGATCAAGACAAGCTTTTCATGGCAAGTTCAAACAACAAAAGTTATGGTAAATGGCGAGGTAAAGATTTCAACAAAGAAGCCAAGGAAAGCATGAAATGGAAGAATAATCCAAATGCACGCAGAGCAAGTACGAGTCAAGGAACTAAAGACAAAAGCAAGCTCAGGTGTTATGAATGTGGTGAGCAGGGACATTTCGCGAAGGAATGCACGAAAAACAAGCAAGAAGAGTCTCACCTCATCTATGACACTGACACTGAACCTACACTGCTTTGAAGTAAAGTGAAGAACACTAAAATAGCAGCGTTTGTGATTAGGGAGGAGAATATTGGGCCGAAACCCAACCAATCGGATAATCACAACCCGCCAACAAAAGCAGTTAGAAAATGGCGGTTATATAACTGTAAAACAGTTATATAACCGAAAAACAGTTATATCTAAAAGGTTGTGACAGTTAGAAACGAACCATCACAATGGTTCAGTCACACCCGTTCGTTTAGTATATATAGGAACATTTCTGTAATTCAAAATATGATGACAATTTTATTAATAAGAAAGATAGGATTTCGATATATTTGATTCAAAAGTTTTGTTTATTTCGATCAAAGATCAAGTTTATATCCAACAGGATATCTATCTTGAATCGTGTTGAGTTCACTTTCCGTATAAAGTATTTCGACCCTATAGGTGCATGGGTTGCACGAAATCTCTATCGGGATAATTCAAGAAGAGAAACAATTTATGTCTAGGCACAAGATCACAAATCAAGGATAAGAGAGGAATTGTATGTGAATTTTCGTCTATATTTCTAAGACCAATGTATCTGATCTTATGACAGATATTTAAGACAGTTTTTGGTTGGTTTTGGGTGGTTAAAGTTGGTTAAAACCGAATTGTTTTTAACCAACAAACAATTGGTTACGGCGTAATCCCAAAACACCTTCACTAGTTACGGCGTAACTTGAACCTATTACGGCGTAACCAGAAGATCCTAAATTCTATTTATGAGCATCGGGTAGATTACGGCGTAACGGCGAAAACACATGCCTTGTTACGTCGTAATCAAACTCAAGGATCTCTACCCCTAACCCCACATGGTTACGGCGTAACCACATATGTTACGGCGTAACCCATCACATTCTGTCATGGTGGAGTTTGTATTAGCTCAACGAGTGTGCACTCCACACTTCTCTAACTCGTATTCGAGCCGAATATGAACTCTCAATGGTCTCTAGTAAATCATCATTACCTAAATGGTCGCCGATGACACTAAAATCACCAACAAAACTAGGAAATTTTTTCTCCAACTAAACGCAACCTAAGTATCTTAACAATTCTCATTAATTTTATGCGAATTGGAACACGCTACTTTGAACTTTCTACATGAAAGAACAAAAAATCCAAAGGTTACCAAAATTATTTTCATTTTTTATCTTTTTTTTTGTTGAAAATGATGATATATATATTAAACTTCAAAAACATCATACAAACAAATTAAAATGCGGAGTTGGACATAACCCATCCCATAATACAAAAACTAATACACTATTAAAACCAGGAATACACTAGCATACTATCTCTGATGCATAATATGTCTGATAGCAAGAATCTCAGACAACACATATCTCTGGCAAAACTATCTTGCCTTCCTTGTTCATCGAATTCACCCACCATAACTCCGTCACTACATTTCCATACCAATATATCCACTTAAAACATTCAACCATCAACCACAATGTCTTAGGGGATCATATCAGCAGGCATCATCATGAGAGTTATAGCACCGATGCTCATAAAAAAGGGCTATACTCAATTCTGATTACATTTCCTGATTAAACTCAAACCTCAATTCATACTAGCAGCTACATCCTCACTAGTACTCCTTAAGATATAAGACAAACCAGGCATCATCAGATGAGGAACACGCACCCTTTAAGAGAATACCAACCTAACCTCCTATGGTGACATAATGTAAGGATCAAGTATATTCATCTTCTACATCTCAATATTCCTTACAACTCATGCCACCCTACTAGTTCAAATACCCTCCTCAGTGAGAAGTCTTCCTTTTGAAATGATTAGACATGAGCCAAAAAATGAGAATCCTCACACTTCATCCATTTATCCCCCAGGCCAGATGAAGAATGTACTGCACTTTTTGATAGGTCAAAAAATTCCAAAGTACAAGGCCATTAACTGAATTGAAATAAGAATCACAATATTAGATACCATAAAAGATTGGTAATCTAATGATTCAACTTTGACTGCAACAAATTGAATCCAAAGCAGAAAATCACATGAAGAATCCAACAAGTAATCTAACAAGTAATCTAATCCCTTTAACAAGAGAGAAAATCACATGAAGAATCCAACAAATTACTGGCCATCTGTTATCCTCATTCCCTAACAGCCTTTTAAGTACTTTTCAATAAGGGCATTGCAGACCAGCTTTTCGTTATCTAAGACCAACTCCTATATTTTTGCCAGAATTCTTCACTTTCAAACTCATAAGCATATCAGTCATGTACTTTGTTATAACTTTTATCAACTCATCTTCAGTTCTTGTTTCATCTTTGAAGATTCTTTTAATCCTTTCATTCCATATAAAGTAGACAGTCGCTCATAGAACAAGTTTGTTAACTATTTGCCAAATGTTGTTTTTAACCTCTTGAGCAGCCAAACTCATCACCACACTTTCTAAACTCTTACAACCACTTGCAAATCTCCCTTACTAAGCATACCTTGCCAAACCTTAGTTGTATAAGAGCACTCAAAAAACAGATGGATATGACTATCAGGGCAGTTTTTACAAAAAGGACATCTCAAATCATTTCCTTGCCACACCAACATCTTATCCTATGTTAACAACTTACCTTTAATTGCTAACCATAGTATAAAAGCATGTTTAGGAGTATACTGAGAGAACCAGACAACATGCTTCCATACAACTTTTGGCCACTAATCTCTGAGGCTTTTCTAATCATTGCTCACTGAAAACTCCACTTCCTTATTACTATCATCAATCCATATCATAGAATCCTTACTTTGAGAAATAGTAGGAAAAGCTATATAATTAAGTTCAGAATACAATCTAAACCATTCATTAGGCCATAACCATATTTCATCTAGAATTAAATCAGCCACAGTATCACTATCTTTCATTCTAGCCTCATACCTTGATCTTTTGGGGATGATGTTATCTAGTGGACCAGAATTACTTCAGTTATCATGCCACATAGATACACATTTCCCATCACCAATCTTGCATTTTACAAAGGGCTTAATTTTATCCCTGATTTCTAACAAATGCTTCCATCACTACTAGTAGCATTAATTTCCCAAATACTAGTTCCTTTTAACTTGATTGTATTTACTCATTTAACCCAAAGAGATTCTTTCCTAACTTTGATCTTCCATGAAATCAAAAGAACCTCATTCCACCTTTTAAGAGGTTTAATGCCTAAGACTCCTTGTTCTTTAGGTCTGCAAACCAAATTCCATGCCACCCTTGCTTTGCCTTGAGCTGAGTTTCCAGCATTCCACAAGAATCTCTTAAAAAGTATTTCAAGCTCTTTGATCACATATATAGGTAACATATAGACAGAAGCCCAAAACAGAGAATTGATGCTATAAGTTGAATTCTGCCTGCATAAGACAATAGCTTATTCCTCCAACAACTAATCCTTCGTTCCACATTTTCAATAATACTCTTACATTCATTAGTTCCTAACTTTTTAGAGATCAAGGGCACCCCCAAGATATCTTATAGGAAGCTTCCTAATATTGAAAGGCAGGACATCCAAAATCTCGTTTCTCCTTTCATCATTTAAGCTCCCAAAGAAAATGATACTTTTATTCATATTAGGAAACAATCCAGAAACATTTTTAAATTCGTTAAGAGATTTCTTAACCACGTTCAAAGACACTTTATCTCCATTGCAGAGCACCATTAAATCATCAAAAAGCACATATGTGTTCCTTTTAATTCCTTATGGCCATGATGGTATTTGAAAAAATGAGCAGGAGGAATATTCTTCATCATTACCATATTAACGACTTCCATTACGAGAGTGAATAGATAAGGTGATATTGGATCACCTTGTCTAAGCCCCCTTCCACCCTTAAAGAATCCACAAACTTCTTCATTTATGCAAACAGAAAATGAAGCAATAGTGATGCGTGTCATAATCCACTAAACCATAACTTCATGAAAACCAACAAGTATAAGAGCATTTTGAAGAAACTTCTAACTTATTGTATCTGTTGGGTTAATCCCAATTGCTAAAAACATAGTTAGTTAAAAACAGTTATAAAAAATAGTTATAGGTAGTTAAAAAAACTGCTTTTTGGCAGTTACAAATGAAGCAACATGTCTGTTGACTTAAACGAACCATCACGACCCTTTGATTTGTGACTATTCGCTATGTATAAATAGAACACAGATGTAAACAACATTTTATGATGACAGATTCAGATTTATAAGTCTTTTGCTTTGTCGTAGATCTTTAATTCTTTTGTAGTCGTCTCATATAACTCTATTTCTTGCTTCCTTTAACACTCACTGTAACATTGATCGAATTTCGAAATTTTATGCACTCCCTGCTGTCTTCTGTTCTCTCTGTGATCTCTACACTCTCTGCGATTTCTGTACTCTCTGCGATTTCTGGTTGTATCATTTCTTTTTAGTTATGGTCACCATAAGCAATGTTGGCTCTAAGTCTTCTTCAATAAGATTGGACTCTCCTCTGATTTGATTCTTGCGTTTATTTGGACATTCATAGGCATAGTGTCCAAGTTTTATGACATCGGTAACATGTGACTTGAGATTTGTCTCTTGTATCTTCTTCAAAAGACGCTCGTTCTTCCCTTTTATAATTGTTCTTGTCTTGTTCTTGATGAATCTACCCTACAGTGTGTTTCTTACTTTTAGACAAATAGTGGATTGATGAATTAGTATTAGACTGAAAAGGTAGAAGATATATTAAATTTACAGTTGAAGAGTAAGTATTTATGTTTCTGTTTGAGAGGATTATTCAAGAAACTCTAAATAAATATATTATATTATATAAATATCGTTCTCAGCATCAGCGCCGTACATTACATAACTACTGATACCCTCCAAACCACCACCCAGAAGCATCCACTCTACCGAGAACCCATACCACATCACCACCATTCACCATATCACCGGCCCCCAATTACACCACATCTGAACCCCACCACTACATCCCTTTCATCACCTCCTCGCAGGCACAGCCTAAACTCCCCCAGCCCCCCCACCAGCTTCCAGCACTATCTTTCATCCTCGTAGCCATTCATACCTTGATCTTTTGGGGATGATGTTATCTAGTGGACCAGAATTACTTCAGTTATCATGCCACATAGATACACATTTCCTATCACCAATCTTGCATTTTACAAAGGGCTTAATTTTATCCCTGATTTCTAACAAATGCTTCCATCCCCAACCATCACTACTAGTAGCATTAATTTCCCAAATACTAGTTCCTTTTAACTTGATTGTATTTACTCATTTAACCCAAAGAGATTCTTTCCTAACTTTGATCTTCCATGAAATCAAAAGAACCTCATTCCACCTTTTAAGAGGTTTAATGCCTAAGACTCCTTATTCTTTAGGTCTGCAAACCAAATTCCATGCCACCCTTGCTTTGCCTTGAGCTGAGTTTCCAGCATTCCACAAGAATCTCTTAAAAAGTATTTCAAGCTCTTTGATCACATATATAGGTAACATATAGACAGAAGCCCAAAACAGAGAACTGATGCTATAAGTTGAATTCTGCCTGCATAAGACAATAGCTTATTCCTCCAACAACTAATCCTTCGTTCCACATTTTCAATAAGACTCTTACATTCATTAGTTCCTAACTTTTTAGAGATCAAGGGCACCCCCAAGATATCTTATAGGAAGCTTCCTAATATTGAAAGGCAGGACATCCAAAATCTCGTGTCTCCTTTCATCATTTAAGCTCCCAAAGAAAATGATACTTTTATTCATATTAGGAAACAATCCAGAAACATTTTTAAATTCGTTAAGAGATTTACTTTAAAACCACGTTTCAAAGGACACTTTAATCTCACATTGCACGCGCACCATTAAATCATCAAAATGCACATATGTGTTCCTTTTAATTCCTTATGGCCATGATGGTATTTGAAAAAATGAGCAGGAGGAATATTCTTCATCATTACCATATTAACGACTTCCATTACGAGAGTGAATAGATAAGGTGATATTGGATCACCTTGTCCAAGCCCCCTTCCACCCTTAAAGAATCCACAAACTTCTTCATTTATGCAAATAGAAAATGAAGCAATAGTGATGCGTGTCATAATCCACTAAACCATAACTTCATGAAAACCAACAAGTATAAGAGCATTTTGAAGAAACTTCTAACTTATTGTATCTGTTGGGTTAATCCCAATTGCTAAAAAAACTAGTTAGTTTAAAAACAGTTATAAAAAAATAGTTAAGGTAGTTATAAAAACTGCTTTTTGGCAGTTACAAAATGAATAGCAAATGTCTGTTGACTTAAACGGAAAACCATCAGACCCTTTTGATTTGATGGACTATTCGCTAAATGTATTTAATAGAACACAGATGTAAACAACATTTTATGATGACAGATTCAGATTTATAAGTCTTTTGCTTTGTCGTAGATCTTTAATTCTTTTGTAGTCGTCTCATATAACTCTATTTCTGGTTCATTTAACACTCACGATGTAACATTGGATGAATTTCGAAATTTTCTGCACACCTTGCTGTCTTCTGTTCTCTCTGTGATCTCTGCACTCTCTGCGATTTCTGTACTCTCTGCGATTTCTGGTTGTATCATTTCTTTTTAGTTATGGTCACCATAAGCAATGTTGGCTCTAAGTCTTCTTCAATAAGATTGGACTTCTCTGGATGTGATTCTTGCGTGTTTTTGGGACATTATAGGCTAGTGTCCAAGTTTTATGTCATCTGGTTAACATGTGACTTGAGATTTGTCTCTTGTATCTTCTTCAAAAGACGCTCGTTCTTCCCTTTTATAATTGTTCTTGTCTTGTTCTCGGCCTCGAGACTGGTTAAATCTTCTAAAAGGTTTTCTTTGGCCTTCATGTCGTGTGAACATCAAACTCTCTTGACTGTCCACTGGTATTTTCTTATCTACTTTTTATTTCTTTCTTATATGTCTTCAATCTTCTGATGCTTCGTTCTACTGACATCTGTCTAAATCGTAGTATTGTTCAGTGGATGCAAACATCTGACAGGGAATTTGTCTGGTACGGCATTTAATATATTTTCGTACGGACAAACAGAATCTTCAATTGTGTGCCCTAGACTGGCGGCTTTGTTTACTAGTGTTGTTAATTTTCCGGTGAAGGTGTCGATTGTCTCATCTTCCTTCATGTGTAACATCTCAAAATCGGATTTGAGTGTTTGTAATCTTGCTTGTTGAACTCTTTCTTCTCCTATGTGTATTAGTTTACTAAGGCATCCCATATGGCTTTCGTGGTTTTGTGTTTTGTGATTTAAAGCAATTGTTCTTCTGGTAAAGCTTGGTAAAGGAATGCGATAGCAGTCTTATCTTTTTTGTTGTCTGATTGAGTCATCTCTAGCGGCTCTATCATTTCCCATAAACCATTCGCTTCGAGAATGATTTGCATTCGAATTGCCCAAGTTGTGTAGTTTGCCCCTTTTAACATAGGGCATTGAAAATGGGTTGTTGACCCAATTTCGTTTATTCTAGAAGTACCTACTTCTAGTTATTGTGTCTTTCCAGTACATATAAAATCCCTTTTTTGTCTTGAACTTTTGAAAAGATATTTACTTAAAACTAAAGAGAGTAACTTTTCAAAAAAATCTATATCTATAAAATTAATATAGATTTGTAAAAAAATGGAGTAACTTTTTTTAAAAAAATTCTATATGATATATATCAAAACTTAATATATATCCTATAAAAAAAGTGGAGGGGTGAAATGGTTTATTTGTAAACCTGGTAGGGTTATAACCCTAGTGTGTCCCTCTGCTTATTATTGTGCGCCTCTCTTTTTTTGTTTTGAGAGTTCGTCTCCTTGGGAGTTCGTCTCCTTAGGGCCTTCTGGTCTTTCTCCTCTGTGGTGATTAACCGCCGGTTATTATGGCTGGTATAATCGTCCTTCTTCTGCGCTTGTGTTCGTAACCACTGGGTTCCTCAATTTGGTTGTGCAAAAATTAAGGTTTCGCAACAGATTTGGGGATCTTCTAACGTCCTTGTTTTTGGGCGTTTTTTGGATAAACGTGAATCAATTGATGATTCTATCGGGTTCGATTATTGATTCTTCAAAAAGGTGTGTTCTTTACTTTTTGATGATTCTGATTTATGCCCCTGATGATGACTTATGTTATCCTCTCGATTGTGGTTTTTTGTTTTCGAATCTTGTTTTTTCGGATTTGATGTTCTTGAGTAAAAAAAAATTGAAACTTTTGCAAAAAGAAATGTGAAGCCCTTTTGTGTTGCCGGTTGATTCAATCACTGGGTGGCATAAAAGTTGGATTCCTTTTTTATTCGAGTGTTTGATAAAACACGCGAGTATGATCTCTGATTGTTGTGTTCAATCGGATTTTTTTGCGAAGTTTTGCCGAAAACGAAATGGTTTTTTTTATTGATTCGAAACAGGAAAAAATGGTATATGATGATTTTGGTTTATCCAAACCTGCTCTGATGCCAAATGTTGGATCGAAAATCTAACTTGAATCAAAATATACCAAAAAAATAAAGTTTTATAAATATGAATTTGTCATCATAAAATGTTGTTTACATCTGTGTTCTATTTATACATAGCGAATAGTCACGAATCAAAGGGTCGTGATGGTTCGTTTAAGTCAACAGACATGTTGCTTCATTTGTAACTGCCAAAAAGCAGTTTTTTTAACTACCTATAACTGTTTTTTATAACTGTTTTTAACTAACTATGTTTCTAGCAATTGGGATTAACCCAACAGTATCATAAGCTTTTTGTATATCAATCTTCATAGCACACCTTTTAGCTTCAGGCTTCCTATTATATCCTTTTAAGATTTAATGAGAAATGATGATGTTGTCTTGTATTTCCCTTCCAGAAATAAATGCACTTTGGTTAAGACTAACCACTTTGCTAAGCCCTTCATTTATTATATTAGTTAGGAACTCTTAAAGAAAATCCCTTCCTTTATACATTTTTTATCTTAACTTTCGCATAGACAATTTTCATTGGTTGCATAAAGTGTTCCCTCCTAAAGATGTGCCTAAATAATGTTCACAGTGACAACAGGAAGAAAAGCTACATCTTCCCATATATCTTGGCGGTTTTGACCAAAGAATCAGTATGGTTTTTGTTTTTGTTCAATAGTGCAATAATTTTCAGACTTCTCTAGCATTGGCACTTTAACCTTTAAATCTCATGATTAGTGATTCTTCATATATCCCCGTGTAGTAAGACATTCAGATAATTTAGACATTCATTTCATGACCCAAAATACGTGGGTCACGTAATACACACGTCGCCACCCTTATTGGTCGACGTCCCTATTTTTTAATAGCGAAGATTACCGTATTGGACCACTCAGGAAGTGTTTTATAAAACAAGGACTGCTTTATTGCGTTTTACCAATTTAGACATTCATTTTGTGACCCAAAATACGTGGGTTACCCAATACACACGTCGCCACCTTAATTGGTCCACGTCCCCCTTTTTTTGGCAAACGGTTTTAACCATGGCAAATTTATTACTTCAAAAAACAGTTAAGTACAATGGATGTAGGTGAGTCCCGCATCTCAACTAGTCACATATACAGGGAAACAAACGCACCATTTGTTCTTAGAACCCAACCTTGTTGGGATTTTAAATCTAATTAACCATTAAACACGAGTACGCAGCGGAAAGTAAACACGTATAGAATTCATAATTAACAAGATTAGAGATGTGTACCTTTTAGCAATAAATGTTACACCTTCTTGAATATACGCGTATGTATAACACCACGCGTAACCACTATGATCAAAGTATAATCCCTCTACTTCAACACACACAATACGTTCTATAAAAAACAATTAAGTATGCTAGTACCAGTAGTGATAAGCAATAAAACCACCACGTTCTCGTAGAAATCAACGATTGAAACCCTTGTGGTTTTTCCCCTTGGATCGAACCAACACAAGAACCGAAAAACCCTTTTGAGTTTTGGTTGATAGAATAAACAAAAGAGATGGAGAGAGATTTAGGGATTAT